>REGM01000007.1:1244214-1314715 GCA_004194415.1 Aurelia aurita
AAAACAGGTAATAATTGTCATCATCTATTGTTGGTCTAACATTAAGCTTGTTGAAGATGGATATTCAAGTGACATTTGGTTTTTCTTGCAGCTTGTCCCCTGGCTTCTCCCAAAAGTCCCACCCAGCGCCAGCTCCCCAACAACAAGTTGTAGAATTATTTATTATACATACCAGTCTGACTTCTATGCTTGTTGCACCAGCATCAATAGAATTTTCAATCAATTCTTTGACTGCAGATGAAGCTGATGTAATGACTTGACTGCTTGAGATCAGTTGGATCGTTGTCTGTGGTAGCTTTTTCATTGTGCATTTCAAAACTGTTGCCCCTTGCTTTTAGGCCATCTCTTCTCCTTATATTTTTCGCGCCAATTCCTGCCTCGATTTCAATCAGATGTCAAAGGTCATAGGTCATAGTTGAAAAGGCGTCCTCGCAGAAGCAAGATTCATTAGACAAGTCCCTCTATCTTTCGCTAGTTACGCAGAGGCCACGAACATTTTTTATTTGATTTTCTTTTTCCCCTTCTGTATCTGTAGTGAACAAAAGCAGCTTCCGCTCACAAGCGGAATTTCGGCTCAATCCTGCTGTAAACCTTGCGCACACCTTTCTCTTCTGTTGACCGAAGCGACATCGTCGAGTCAAAGAGCACAGGGAAACAAGGGACTCAGGTAATCAGTCTAGGCTACTACAACCCTGGAAAAATTGCTATCAAATCAATCTCCTTCAAAATGTCATCCTTGACAGGTAGATAAAGGTAGTGCTGTACAAGCAAGATTGCATTTATTGAGTAGGGTTGCGGCTATTTGAATCAATAATGGATACGTACGAAGATGAGAAAAAATCGAAGATGACGAAGATGAGAAAAAATCGCTTACTTGATTGAGCCTGAGCCATTATTGTAAGTTTTAATGAGTCAAATTGGACATATTTGTAAAGGCTGTCAGACATAATTGTGAAGACGAGGAAAGCATTCTTCTTGCGAAGTTTACCGTTTTCGATAGCGAACCAACCTTGCAGAATCCGTATAAAGAAATTGGAGTTGGTGCCAATCAAATATCCGGCCAAACAAGGACGATTTTATGATGGTACGAGGCAGGAAAGGACATACAAACAAACAAGACTCTACGAAGCGATTCGAAGCAATAAAATGGGGATTATAGCAAAAGTTATTTTCAAAATTTATTTGACAGAGGGTGAATTGATTAAATGATAGTAAAATCCCCATATAAGAACCACAACTTTAAGAGCCTCCAGGCTAAAATTTTGGTGGAAGATTTTCTAAACTTTGTAAACAGCACTAAAAAAGGGAAGAAAGATGTGTCAAAGTGTTACATGCAGAAAGCAGGTCATTTATATAGTTCGTGTATGGTACGTTACCACTTTATTGCACTATGCTAAGATTTTAAACTCCAGAATTAAGAACCTTCAGTTGGCTAAGACCAAAAGTTGGTAGTTCTTATATGCGGTTTTTTTACTTTATTGCATTTTATCCATTCATGTTTCAAGACGTCATTAATCGAAAATCTTTTATTTGGATTCGCTTGTAACATTTTCCTTATTAAATAGACTGCTTCGCATGACACATCTTGTTTTGAGCCAATAAATGAAGCTCCATTCTTCATCTTAGCAAGCTGACTTGTTCCTCCAAATGGAAAATGACCAGTCAACATTGTGAAGAGAATAACACCAAGGCTCCAGATATCAGCTTTGAAAATATCATATGGGATGCCTGAAAAAAGAAGAATTTAATTAAGACGTGATAGTAATAAGTCAATGAAATATATTCAAATTGGTATCAGAAAGTAGCGATTTATACAATTTAAATAAAAAGTAATACCAAATTATGAGATATTGTAAGTTTTGTAATTTAATTTTGTACTCTGATGAGATATCGTGTAAAAATATGAATTAATAAATGATAAAGGATGTTTGGATGAAATAGAAATTATTTTCTTCCATTTTGAAACGATATCTCACTACAATAAATTTAAAAAATGAGTCTAGAAAATGCGTTATTCCAATTCCAACGCGATTTTATTCTCTGTGAACCACGCTTTAGTAGTTTTAGTATTTACAACAAGGCTATAAAATTATTACATCTGAACTATCATGTTTTTATTAAGCATGCNAGAAAGTAGCGATTTATACAATTTAAATAAAAAGTAATACCAAATTATGAGATATTGTAAGTTTTGTAATTTAATTTTGTACTCTGATGAGATATCGTGTAAAAATATGAATTAATAAATGATAAAGGATGTTTGGATGAAATAGAAATTATTTTCTTCCATTTTGAAACGATATCTCACTACAATAAATTTAAAAAATGAGTCTAGAAAATGCGTTATTCCAATTCCAACGCGATTTTATTCTCTGTGAACCACGCTTTAGTAGTTTTAGTATTTACAACAAGGCTATAAAATTATTACATCTGAACTATCATGTTTTTATTAAGCATGCCAGTACCTGCCAAGATTTCAAATGAACTGTACATCCTACTTCCACAGAATGTGATGCTTCGATCATTCTTATGAGAAACTTTTTTTGCAAATCCAAAATCACTCAACTTCGGTGTTAAATCGTTTGTCAGAAGAATGTTTTCCAGCTTTAAATCACGATGTGCGACATTGTTCGAGTGCAAATATGCGATTGCGGAAAGAACACCTGTGAATATGTTTCTTGCTGAGGGCTCCTCCATATATTGTTTCTTTTTCAGGTGCCTAAGAAAACAAACACAATCCTCATATAACCACTCCTCGCAATATCATCAGAATTCTATTGAAATTTAGGCAGCTTATTGATTATGCTAGACTTGACAAAGTCGTCTTGAAAGGAAAGGAAAAGAAGGGACGACTTGTTTCCAACAGCTCGCAGTTGGATAACGGGATGATTTTTGGTCTGGCATGATGCTTGCTTAATCTTAGCTTTTGGCCAATAGTAATGAAGATATTTTCATTGCTTGCGGATGGATCACAAATATCCGGCCATGCGAAGTCACACACGGTTCATGCAAAATCAACGAGGAGCTGTTCGGAACAAGTAGTCCTTTCTGTTTCTTTCCAGATGACTTGTACAAGTCCATGATTCTCGAGAACATGAATCAGAAATTTAAAAATCAAATAAGAGGAAACACTGGGTGAGTAAAAAATGTTTAGACGGTTGAAAGCCAGTCGCTCTCAAATCATTTTTTTAATTCCCATAAACTTATAATCCTTGTGTAGCTAACATATCAACTTAGATAAGAGAATTGAGTTCGTGAAAATCGATATGATCGTTCTCAAATTATAAGCAATGTTTAGAAATGCTTCATATCAAAATCTTTCAAAATAGGCCTAGATTTTGATGATGATAGCTGTGGAGCTAAATTGCTATCAAATTTGACCAGACTGTTTGGCCTATATTTTGAAGGATTTGAGATGAAGCATTTTTATAAAATTACTTGTAGTATGATAAAGATAAAACCGATTTTAACAAGCAAAATTCCATATCTACGTTGATATGTTAGCTACGCAAGCATTATCAATATATTGGAATCTGATAAATGGTTTGTGAGCTACAGGCTTTCAAACGTCTAAACATTTTTGACTCACCCGGTATGTTGGAGTTACTATTGACGGAAAACTTAAAATTTACAGCATAAAAAAAGCACCAAAAACTTTCTTTCTTTCGATATCTACTTTTGTCTTCTCTTAACAGCATTTTTTCGCAGGCAATTCATGTGAATTAACCATCTAAGTTTCAGGGAATAATTGTTGCTTGCTTTTTTACATTCGAAGCTGGACATGTCGGTCGTAGAAGTTCCTTTGTCTGCACCTCTAATAGCAATTTGGTTGCGTGTCAATAAAAAACAGTGGATACTTTTGTTAGTAGCAAGGGCGAATTTTGTACAACAAAAGATTCAGGTTTCCGAAAAGACAAAGCAGTTTGCCTTTCTGATAAATAGATTTCACACTTCTCAGTGCACTCGATCTAATCAAAATAAACATTATGGTCCGCTGTCCTGAATCTCTTCCTGAGGCTATGAAATCGCGTTGTTTTAACCAGACCCCTATCTTTGTTTTACAAACTTCAATCTTGCTGTTGCTACTAAAACTTACCTAAAAAGATTTCCATTTTCAACGTATTCCAAAATCATATAAATCTTAGTACCACATTCAAAAATCTCGAAACAACGAACGATATTACGATGATTTACGACAGATGTCACTTGTTTTTCGCGTAGTATAAAGCGATCTCTTAAACTTGCGTCGACTTGTTGCGAGTCGAGGATTTTTATGGCTACGTTGCGTCGATGCTTTTTTGAGAATGCTCTCTTTACTTTTCCATAACTCCCTTTTCCAATCGTCTTTAAAATTTGATAACCAACATGCTTCAAACTTGCTTTGTCATCAATCTCTGATCTTAATTTGGTTTTCCACTTACTTAAAAGTCTCGGTTCATTAGGCTGGCTTGCATTTGCACCCATATTTTATTGAATGCGCTAATTTTGTCCAGGTTGCTGGTTGCTTAACCTTTTTCAAATGTTCCACGTCAAATTGAGTCTATTGTGACGTCAGGTTGTGCTATGATCTCAACAGGTAAACACTAGGTGATTACCGATGATGCTAAATATTCCTGACTTATTACCATGATCCTTTGCGTCTTTTGACTAATCAACCAATAAAATCAATAGGAATTCCTTAACACGGGAAGGATCACAGTGAAAGCTCCTTTTAGCCATTTTAGTGTCACCACAGGGTGTCCCAAAATGATTGTACTCCGTTTGTACGGACACTGTGAAAGAGTTATAACATCAAATGTTGGCTTCATTTTGCTATAACTAAGCGATTACTCAGATATATTAAAGCAAGGTCTCAAACTAAGTTAAAGTTTGTTCTTTGACAAAATATCAAAAACATGAAAAACATTGAGCGTATGGCTCCTCCACAGCCGTCATGAGACACCCTGTAGAAGGAAGATGGGACTCATGTTATGACTGTAAAGTTGAACAATAAAGAACCTGCTACTTAAATGGAATCTAAGCATACATAAGCCTTTGATGAAACTAGCCGCGCAAAGACAATAGGACTTGACACGTGCCGAACCATATTAGGGTAACTGGTCTACGTCAACAGAAAATACTGATATGTGATTGGCTAGAATTTGACCACAAGTGTCTTGAGCCACTTTTATATGCTTCGATTCCCTTTAAAGATTCATGGACTATATTAGAGAAATAACTTTCGGTTGTTGCAGAAAAACTGGACCATCTTTTATCTGAAGCTGTGGAGATGCCTACGAAGTTAGCATTTGTCTATTTCTTTGAGCTACTGTTTAGCAATAACCTGCTGTTTTACAGGTTTCATAATATTATTGCAAGTTAAATCAATGCTTTGAAAGTAACTTGATGCTCACCAGCTGAATTTCTTTTGTAGGATAACAACAGTCATTGATAACTTGAATGAGAATTTTAAACTGTTTCGCATATTTTCAAAAAGACTGTTCTAATCTATTATCGAGGCTAAAAATCTGACAATTGTTTTGGAAGCTTTGCAATGTGCTTTTTACAGAAANTCATAACATGAGCACTATCGAAGCTGCAACTATTATTACCAATAGAAATGACAACAAGATACGAAATTTTGGAAAATTTGATTAAAAGTTGGATCTATTGCCGATATAAACTTATTCTTAAGAAACAATGTTCGCATTAGTAGGTTCTGTTGTGTTGAAAATCTTTTTTTCTGAAAGTAGAGAGGCTTTATGTTTCCATACAGTCAAACTCGCATAAGTCGGATCGCTTCGGACCAAGGAAAACAATCCGACGTACGCGAACTCCAACTTATGCGAATTAATTTGAAAATGAAAATGCGGATGGGACTTTCAAGTATCTTCATTTTTGCCCGACTTATGCGAATACGAAATTTCCAAATTTTTAACTTTACAACATACAAAATTAAAGCGGGGCATTCCTTTCAGACCCTTGTTCGTAATCCAAAAGATGCTCCGTGGTACATGAACCTTTCGCTATCAAATGAAAAATTGCAATACGGTACACTTTATTTATCCATGGTTTTATGGTGATTTAGTGGTTGAATATGCTACTAATGAAGATTTTCTTAGGCGTTTCTAGCTATGAAAAGGGCGTTGGTCGCATTTATAGCCAAAGTAGAGGTCGTTGTCGATACAATTTTTCTGGGGGCTTCCTCGGAGTTTCCCACTGTTTTCTAGCCCCCTCAATCCAAAATATGCTCCGCGGTCCCTGCAATGAAGATGATATAAATATGGATCCTGATTTTGAAATGAATGTTGAGCCTAAGATCAAAGAACGCAAGACTATGAAGACAATACTGTGGTTGATATTGCAAATATTGTAGAAGACACACCTGCATGATTTAGCAATCTTTGTAATAGAAATAGGCTTATTTCTTGTAGATTAAAGATTATCGAGATACCGTAAAATTGATAAAACAGCTGAAGTTTCTTGATGAAGCTAAGCTCTGTTCAGCGGCGTGGCCAGGGCAAATTAACTGGGGGTATTAGAATGAGGGGGTCTGGGGGCAGGAATTTTTTTTTAGGACACGCCCTCTACTTTGGCTAAGAACGCTTCTCTCGATCCAAAGTTTGCTGTATTAACATAGAATTTTGACCATTTTGTGAAATTTGTTTTAAAATTTAGCATCCCCAGGAAAATTTTTGATTAAACATCATTTTCTTTGGCCTAGAATCCCTATCTCCATCCCAACTTTACCAATTTGAAACTTTGACGATTTTGTAACAGTTTTCTAAGAATCGCCATCGTTGGGAAAATTTTTGCGCAAAGACCTTATACTTTGTCTTAGAACGCTTCTCACAATCCAATGTTTGCTTGACCCCGAAATGGAAGCCTTAAAATTTCTGTGATGTTTCGTCTGGGAAACCTTTTAAAAATGCAAACTGTTACTTTGGCTTAGAATGACTCTCCTAGTCACTTTACCTAAAGCTTTTTATCTTAAAATGTACTATATGATATTAATACAATTGCTGTATTATTATTATTATTCCAGCAATTCTTGGAAAAATGTTTATTTTTATTACCTATACCCAGCTACTTTCTCCTCATTTGTGAACGAATCTCGAGGACCATCTTTTGACAGAAGTGGGGGGCAAATGCCCCCCATCCCTCCCCGTGGCCACGCCACTGGCTCTGTTTAGTGCAAGAAAGTAATAAATGTCAAAAATCTGTTCAAAAATGGATTGCTGGGTATCAAGAGACTAAGAAGACAAAACAATAAAAGCTAATAACGTAAAGAAAAATTTGAACTGTTTTCGAGGTCGAGGGAAAAATGTGTTTGCGTGAAGTAATGGAAGCAGGGGCTTCAATTGCCGAGTCTTCAGCAATAACAAAACACAACCAAATTTTAGTCGAAAATATTCAGAAAATAATAGCATTTGAATACCAACTGAAAGCACAATTTATCTTATTTCTAATGATATGCAGTTTGGATTCATTAATTGTCTTATTCATCATTCAATTGACGTTTTAAAAAGTGTGGTTTATCTTTGATTTTGAGTAAGTATGGCCAAGTTTCTAATACTCAATTCTCTTCTTTCTGAAAGCTCTTACTAGAACTTTGATGAATTATTGTAATTATTTTTGTGTTCCGAACAATTCTTTTGTCCCAGAAGTGTTCCAGAAACAACAAAAATATGTTAGTTTTTCTATGAAAAAAGTTATCTACCTGAAAATTCTCTCCTTTCTAGAACCAATCTGTTTTATCATGGTTATTATTTATTAACTATGGTTTTATGGAAGGAAAAAGTGTTCTTCAAAAAGTTCTAATTGTTTTTCATTTCTACTTTCAATTCTGAAAATGCAGTTACCACAGATAAACTACGCTTTATGGGAAATGCTGGGAATGACCAATCATGACCTTGCTTCAAGTATTTGGGATGAAGCCACATTCATCGGCAGAAGGGCCGCTTTGAAGGAACATATCTGACCGCTGCGCAACCAGCCTCCTTACCGTTTGGTAAAGGAGGAAGGAAAGGAAAATGGCGGACACAACAAATTGGAATCCTATGGGCGAAGTTTATTACAGGTGAGTTATTTGATGCTTTTATTTGAAATTTGACCTTTTCAGCTTGCAGCATGATTAGAGAAGGAACTTATGTTTTTATAAGTGAATTTTACTCTTGCATTTTATGGTCAACAAACAGCATTATTTGAATACAAAATCGCCATCGGCACATCGATTAATTTCTTATCTTAATATCCAGGGGTGGTCATGTCTTATGGGGACAGTGGTTCCAGGTCTGTCCCAAAACTTGGCTTTTTTCTCTTAACTTTGGGCAAGCTCTGTCCCAAAAAGGTGGCTTTTTTGCCTTCAGTAAATTTTGGCTGTTTTCCTGAATATTATTGGACAACAGATCATTTGGCAAGGTTTGTCCCCAAAACTGGTTGTTTTCGCGCTATCAGCACTGGTTTTTTCTTGCTCAATATCAACGAAAAACTGAAATCGTAATAATTTAAGAAATTTCTTCGCTTGTTTCTTCAAATCAAAGGGCAACAATTTTGTCCCAAGTTTTTTGGCTTTTTTTCGGTAAATTCATGGACAATGTTGAAATAACTGCTCAAAACTGGGTGGGATCCGACAATACTAAGGACAGAGGTAACACCAATTAACTCAAAATACGTATTTCACAATTACAAATACAAAAACCGGGTGGGATTTCAGAAAAACTTGGGACAGAGGTCACAACAGTGCACCCAATATTCGGCAAAAATTGGCTTTTTAAGGGGAATTTCAAGGACATACGTTACGTCAAATGGATGTCAAAAGCCTTCAGATGTTGAGGGAACAGCATTAGAAATTCTGCTAGGGCACCTGAAATTTAAGCTGACCAGCTATGTCCCAAAAACTTGGCTTTTTCTGGGGTTTCTTGCATAAACCTCGCCAAAAACCGGGTTGGTTTATTTTTGTTCCCAGGACAAAGGTGGGGTCAAGAATTTTACAGTACTTGACCGCCCCTGAATATCGTCAGGCAGTTCAGACTTATTTAAGAAAGTTAGGAAATATGTGTGGAGCTGTCACAGCTGTGCCTGTTTTGATTGCAGCAAGCTCATCTATCTAGCAGTCTAGAAGAGGCCTGGCGTGGTTGGTTTTTGGTGGAGACGTTTCTACGAACCTGGTCCTGGGGAAGCAAGAACCAATCCAAGCTAATCACTAACATATCATTAATTATTCCATATCTGCTATCCTTGTTCTTTTATAAAGCTAGGCTTGAATAGCTACATTCGTTTTATTTTCTTTCCAGGAATGTTGAGATTTATGATATGCTATGGATTGATAAAGTTGATCTAGGAAAATATAAAGTAGCCTCAGGGACCTTTGGTGGACCAATAGGTTTGTTTGTGATAATAGTATTTTCATCTTTGCCTTGCAGTTTAGCGGACGGCGCTAAATGTCATATTCCTTTTGCAGATATTGCACTAAACAAACCCCAAACCCTAACTAACCCTAACTTACCCCCAACTAACCCTAACTAACCCTAACTTACCCTAACTAAACCTAACCCTAACTAAACCTAAAAACCCTTTTCTAAAACTAACCCTAACCCTTACCGTATGACATACAACAACATAACATTCGAATGCCGCCCGCTAAACTGCACTCTAGCTATTGTTTTTAATCTTTATCAAAACATTTGTCAAACCATTTGTTAAAGTTTCTAACTCTTAATTTTGATATTATATTGATTATGAAATTTTCATTTTGCTGCAGCCATAACAAAAGATGATGTCTCTTCTGGCAGCCAAACAATCTACATTTTCACTGCATCAGGAAAACAGATTGCAAATTTCAGTGTAAGTTTTCAACACAACATCTCACAAGCTAGGATCAGACGCGAAGACAAATAAATTTCTTAGTGTTGTGCTAAGGCCTTTTAAGCCTACATTATCATCCGAGAGTGTATTTGTCTAGCAAGGGTGTCATGAAGTTGCACCTACTGATAGATTGATATTAATTCATTTTAAACTTTCCCAGATTTTCAAACTGTTTTGAGAAACAATAAGTTCTCTACACAGTTTGCAAATAATTGCTGGAAAATGTGGCAGAAAATTTTTAAGAATTTTAGATGAAGTTTTTATCCATTTCAAGCAATCTTTCCAAGTTGAGCAAGTTTTTTATATTTTAAAGTGGGATGGTGGAAGACTCATCAAAATGGGATTCTCCGTCAATGAAGATCTTATCTGCATATCAGAAGATGGAAAAGCATATTTGTATGGTTTGTTTGGGAATTTCAAGAGACAGTTTTCACTTGGAATGGTAAGTCACATACGAATAATGTTTCGCTCTGTTTGCAATTCTCAGTTGCAAAAAATAAATGCATTCCCATTTTTCAAACCATCCCAACAGTTTTACAGACATAGTAAGTTATCTAGCAGTTGGGAAATTTTATGTGATTGATATAAAGCATAAATTAAGTAACCAAAGTTTTCAAGAATATGGATTGTTTGCTGCATGGAATTTTAAAGTATAGGTAGTTTGCTTTGCATCATTTCTGCAAATATTAATTATTTTGTTATTGAAGAATGATTGTACACATGTTTGCAGTGGGGAAAAATTCATTGAAAAAATTATGTTAAATTATATTCTTGAAATTTTATCAACTCCTTCTCTCCATCAGGAAGTTCAAAAATCAAGAATCTTTGAGTGCGCCATCTTTGCAAGTACATTTGGGACAGGGATCGGAATCATGACTTGTGACTATCAATTTTACATTGTCAATAATGTTGATGATGTCAAAGTGAAGAGGCTTCAAATTCCATATGGTTGGTATTGCCCTCCTTCTGTTCATTTGATCTTGGACTATGATATAAAGGGATGAAACCATTAAAGTTAATAAACATGAGGTTTGTGTGATAGAACTTTCAAAAGATATTATACAAAGGAATCGATGATAGCATGCATCATATGATACATTAAAGTAACGAGATTAGCACCTTGTGGAAAACAACTATTTATGAACTGGAGAGCCAATTGCAAGCAGATTATTTTCGGTCTCATGTACAGTTTGTCACACCTGCATTGCGACAGAACAATTTCAAGATTAACAAAATAAATAAAAGCCAATTTGAAGACCTTGTTGCAAGATTAAATGGAATTTAGGATTTAAGAGTCTTCTACTGGAGGGGATTTCTGACAATCTTTCAATGTATTATCATTGTTTCTGTTGATATGGTATATTTCTTTTTGCTATTTTCTGCAAATGTTGATAGTAATTTCTTTTATCTGTTATTCATTTCGTTTAATCAATCTGTTTGTTATTGAATTTTGAAATAAATATGAAAATAACTGACCTGGAGTATCTATGACACTAAGGTTATTGTTTTACAGCAATTGAAGCCCCACCAAGCAGTTGGATGGTACTTTCATTACCAGACGAGCAAGGATCTAAAGTTTTGATGGCAATTGATAATATTATATTTGAACTTGATGCATTTCAAGCAAAGCAAAAAGTAAGAATACAGAGTTACTTAAAGATAACCATATTGCTTTACATTTTATGAAATTCTTTTATCTGGTGACTAGACATCTAACGAGTTCAGGACCATCAGTGATAATATCAGATTTGCATGTACCTATGGTTTGAATTTGATAGCCAGAGTCCTTTCTGAGGAATTTCACTTTTGAATGTAATTCCTTGCTATGCCTTGCTTTATCCTTGAACGACTGATACTTCCTTTCTAAGAAGGTGTTTGTTTATTGCAAGTTTGTGGATTTTTCATTTTTGTGAAAACTATAATGCATCTGTTGCTCAAACTTCATCTGGCCAACCAAAGAGACAATCCAGGGAAGTCAGTGTCTTTGCATCTTTACTAATCATAAAGGGAGCATTCTTAAACGATCATTTTAAGTTTTGTGGATGATATAACCTAAGGCTTGCATGGAATTACTGTTCATGTATGGCATTTAAAAAGATGTGAATTAATTTTTTTCTATAGAAGGTTTACACAAGAAGTAAAACATTAAAATTGAAAATTTTAGAGAAGAAACAAAAGACTATTGAGTTCTGGAAAATCTATTGTCAACAATCTTGCCGGTAATTTTGTATCTGATATTTTCTTTTATCTACTGTTTTTATTTGTTATCTTTTTTGCTTTTATCTTTTATCCTTTTTTGGTAGAGTCTGCGTACATCACATGAAGTATCATCTTATACAGAGATGGCGATCTCTTTCAATCAAAAATATGTTGCTATTCTTGCTGATACCGGTCTTGTTTGGATTGGATCTTCAAATCTTCAGGTAATGCTTTATTGGTCCATGCAAGGCATTCTGTAAGTTGAAAAACACAGCCTAATGCTACCTTAGTAAAGTACTTTTGTCCATTTTGCAAATGCAAACATTTTTCATATTGCTCAAAACGATACTATATTTTGTTTTGCTAACTCTCCTCTGGAAAAATTGACCTTAAAGCAGAATGTCCTAATTGAAATTATATAGATTTAATCCCTTTGCGGTTTTTGGGAACATAAAGATTCCTGCGTTTTGGATTAATTGAAAAATTGTGCTAAAATCGTCCAACTGGTTAGCAAAGTAGAAATTTGATGTCATGTAAAAATTTAACAAAACCAAAGACGAAATATTTTGAAATGGATTTGCTAATGTATGATTACAGTTTTCCAAAGTACTTAGTAGGCTTGGCTTTTAGTTGGTTATCTTCCTTGGTCAATTTTCACCTAATTTCTGCTTTGCCGTTGTGTTTACTTAATCTGATCTTTGTCTTGTAGGATGTATACTGTGAATACAATACGAACTTAAAAATGCGGCCAAAGCAACTCGTCTGGTAAGTGAATGGTGTATGAGTTTTGGCTCCTACCATGGCACGGTTAAATTTAATCGAAAAAGGATGAGATGCTTTTTCCATTAAGATTTATGCTAAAATTGATAGTTTCAGGGTTTTAACAAAGATTATTAATTGCAAAGCCTTTTATAGCTGCATTATTGTTTTCAGTCATACTGAACATTATTTTTTATTTCCTTGAAGAGTCTATCCAAATCAATTCATGCTTTGACATTATTTGGTCTTCTCTTGATATCGGAATTTATTTTGTGAAAAATATTTTTTTTTCTTTCTCATAGGTGTGGTTCAGGCGCAGTTGTTGGTTATTGGGACAGTTATCTTTTAATGATCGGACCAACGAAGGAAACAGTCAGGTATATAACCAACAAATTTACCTTTCTTCAAAGCAACCTCCTTCTTATTTTTTAAAGACAGGTAATTAAAAGATTTAAAATTTAGAATTAGGCCCGTTAGTATTGTGTTCAGTTTGTTTAGCGTTTTTAATTTTTTCTCATAGATACGTTCTCGATACAAACTCTTTCTTGGTTCAAGAAGTTGATGGGTTAAGAATTATTGGCAACGAAAAACATCAATTTCTTCAGAAGGTTCCAGGTATAAAACATCATTCTATTCTATTTTTACTAAAGCTTGGTCCACCCTCGAGTAGAAAAGAGTTATAAATTCATTTGAAATGCGACCAAGAAAGTAGCGTATTTTTGCAGCAGTCTTGTTATTTACAGCAATCCTGAAAAAGGGAAAAACTTGAAGGTTTCGTTTGCATATTATTTGTAATATGTCATTAACAAAATGTTTCCTTCTTTTTCTTTCAAAGTTGAGGTTGAAGATGTCTTCAAACTTGGTTCAGTAAAGCCGGGTGCCATGTTGTATGATGCAAATGTCGAATATGAGGTGATTGTCTTCATGACGTAGCTGCTTCCATCGATCTCTTAATTATGAAATCAATTTTATTATTAGTTGATCAACCTTCCCTTATATATAATCATCCATACCATTTGTTGCCTAAACTCCGAGGCTGCTTCGTGAATGTGAGAACCTCGTCTTCCCCATTTCTTATTCAGAAGCAGGGAACCTAAGTGTACCAATAGTAAAAGATCGCTAGTACCCACAACCCCCGGTCTGTTTAATACCCTCCACGCCCCAAAGAAGAATCAAATAGGAGCTAAGATAGTTTTTGTTTGAAAATAAAAAGAAATACCCACCGATTCAAACCGTTTTGCATTGAAATTAGCTAATTTTTCTTGTAGAATATGCGTGTCCGTGTTGATGATTACATGAGAGCAATCAAGAATCATTTACAAGAAGCTGTTTATGAATGCATCAAAGCTGCTGGACATGAATTCGAGCCTAAAGCACAACGGAGTTTAATGAAGGTGACATTTTTTTAAACATTTATAACATTTCAAGCTTCATAAATTAAAAGAAATGTCCAGACTAATGTATCCGGTATTTAGTCCAGTATTGAATGGTAAGGTATTACCAAATACCAGAAGGAAGACGATGAAAAACACTTTAGTTTGCAGTAAAGTGCAGCATAATGCTGGATAGGGCAAATTACAGTCAGTTTGTCATTGTAGAGTGTCTTGCTAACCAAAATCAAAAGCTTCATCTATTTGAGTTTTTAAATGTTTCGAAACAAAAAGTTTTGAAAATAGCCATGAAGATCGAAAACATGAAGATCGAAAACGTACTGAACGCTATCTCGACTAGTCATACTACGAAGCGTCTGATAAAACCTAATATGTTTGAATCGATTTTATTCCAAGTTGTGTTTTGAAATTAACCAATAGAGAAACAACCAACGCAAGATTGGTTTGTGTTTCGAAGACCATGCAAGCTCTTGTGAACCAATAGTAACAAACAGTATATGAAGAAATATTATTTATAAAAAAGCAAAATAAGGATTAAAACTGTCGAGTAGTATCAGTATTCTTTTTGATCTGATCGACTTCCGTCTCTTCTAGGCTGCATCGTTTGGAAAAAGCTTCCTCAAAGATATGAAACCACAGACATTTGTTGAAATGTGTCAAACGTTACGGGTGCTGAATAATGTCAGAGATTACAAAGTTGGCATTCCTCTCACATTTGAAGAGTATCCTTTCAATCTTACTTATTTTTTTATTTTCAAAGGAAAATTTTTGAAATTGGCATTGAGTAACACTTTGGCTCCATATCGCCTTCCGGCACTGAATTTTTCATTTCGTTAATCGGTTTCCAAATCACTAAAAAGCTTCTTTTCAATGCCAGACAACAAAATATTCAGCCAATGTTCTTGTTAACAAGTAATAATGGAAAGGCATTTTTACTTGTTAAGGGTGAAATATATTGATTTCTAGATTATGGGAAATTGTCACAAAATAGTAAAATTTCTTAACACCAACAACAGATTGCAAAGGCTGACACTTCCAGTCCTGATTGATAGGTTAGTAGCTACTCTTTCGTTTTGTTTTTATTCTAGAGTCATTTCTGGAAGTATTTTGCATGAATCTTTGGGATTGTTATCTTGTAACCTAATTTTGGTTTTATCCTAGGCTGGTTCTGAGGCGTCATTATCTCTTAGCAATCAAGATATGTGATTATCTCAGAATTCCAAAACGTGAAGGTGCAAGCAGAATTCTGGCTCATTGGGCATGCCACAAGGTATTGCAGTCTAGCCCTCATTTAATTGGTTTTCGTTCTTGATTTTGTAGGATGCCAAATATTTTCCTAATATCCTGCAATCAAAACCAGAAGGCTTGCAGAATTTCTATTCATACTCTATCTCTTTGTATTTTAGTTTTAGGAAATGCTAAAGTTTGGGGAGGGGGAGTAGGAAATATTTCTTGTGCAGGGACTTATCTCGAAGTGAAACATACGTAGATAATTGAAACCAGGTTTTGAGCTAAAGGTGAGTAAATTATGAAATGTGGTGTAACGATGCATTGATCCCAAGTCCCTTCTTTTTACAGGTGCAACAAACTGATATAGACGATGAACAGCTTGCGAAGGAGATTGCAGCTAAACTTGGTGATACACCCGGAATATCATACACTGAAATTGCATCTAATGCACTTGATCAAGGAAGAACAGCTCTTGCTATCAAGGTATGATAGTTTTTTCTTCTTTTATTAACATTCTTAGAAAAAGTTTTCAGGATCTTCAAAAGGCATTAAGGGTATAATTAAATTTAAAAAATCTCTTTATTTGATTGAAACAGACCTGAATTGCCTCGATAGCCTCTTCATTTTTTGATAAATTACGGTTAAAAATATTGAATATAACTTTTGCGCAACTGCACAAAGGTGGAAATATTTCTTTGGATAATTTGTATGCTGTTCAAATAATAAAACAATAACCTCACCGTGTTTCATACTATCGTAATGTGGGTCCCTTTAAATTGTATTTCAGCTATTGGATTACGAGCCTAAAGCAGCGAATCAAGTTCCTTTGTTACTTCGAATGAAGAAACACGACTTGGCACTTCAAAAGGCAGTTGATAGCAGCGATACCGACCAAGGTTGAGGTCCAATTTACCTTTTACCAAAATGTTCACATTAACGTCCACAGCTTGGTGAAATTAAGAAACCATCATTATTATTTATTTACCGTTGGTCACTAATACATAGGTATAGATATAAATATCAAAGCAAACAACACAGCGTACCATCACAAGAACAGAAAAACAGCGTATCATTCCAAGAACAGAAACACAGCGTACCATCACAAGAACAGAAACACAGCGTATGTCACTGCAAAAGGTGGTTGATAGGAATGACACTGTCAAACTTTGAGGCCCATTTCTACCTTTTTACAAAATTATTTCCACTGCTAAAATTGCTTAGTTACTGTCTGCACCTGAATATATCTACTCATCGTAAAAGTATACATTTTGTCTTTGATAGTGTACATGGTTATGGAGCATTTGAAAGAAGTTCTGGGAGATGGTGAATTCCGCATCAAAATCAGAAGTTATCCATTGGCTTTAAGTTTATACATCAAGGTAAATTGATATTGATTGGTCTGCCTTTTCAAAGTTTTGTTCAAAGAGGCCTCTTTTAAGCTGGAATAAACGAAATATTGCTTACGGTTGATTTACTGCACATGAATTTCAGAATAGCTTTCACGAACAGATTTTATTTGATCTTATCAACTGTCGAAACCGAAGTTGATCAATCAAAATCAGTTGCGAGATCAAAATTGCCAAAATTCGGCCTTCCCTGGACCAAAATCTGCCAAATAGGATACCGTTGCGTTGGCTAGACTAGAAGTCCACAAAAGTATGCCGTCAAGGGCGGCACATCCCCATGTACCTCTACTGTCAGAGAGTCCTTCCCCTGTACCTAGATGTTGTGTTTTATAGGATTGTACCTTCTTCGAGCAAGTATAGCAAACAGAATTAGATGAGAATGTTGTTTCATTTTATTACAGAAATGTAAACAGGGGAAGCAACAAGATCGAAGAACTCTCGTAAACATATATTATGAAGGAGATCAATTTAGAGACAGTGGTAATGCGTATGTACAGGATAGTTATGCTGAAAAGGCATTGGATGCACGCATTCAAGCATTAGGAAGAGCAAGAGAGTCTTTTGATAGTCGGGGATTGCAGCCTTTTACTTTTGGTGTTCAGGTATTTAATGCTGCGTCTATATATCCGATTTCATCTCATGAGAAAAATACCAATTCCTGCTTGCATAGTTGGTCCGAAGTCAAGTTTGTGGCAAAACATGGACAGTTGAATTCGTCTATAGCGAACTTCGAGGGGAACCAGTAATAGTTTGCTGCAATGAGACTTCCTTATACAAAGCACCAGACATTTAGTTTGTTATTGCGGGAATATTGGTATGTCGAGGGCTCGGTATATCGGGATTCAACTATATGATCTTTCGTTTTGATGGTCAGTGAATCTGAAAATTATTGAAAATTCAAGATTCTCATAATTTAAGGGTTGAATTAAAATTTGACCTGAAAAAACTGGTTAAAACTCGCCGATTTAAGATCGTTTTTAGTAGAAAAAGTTGATTAGAGTCAAAGCAGAGGCTCGTCAAACAAACGATAAGCCCTTAGATGTCATAGAAGACAGTCATTAAGATATTGTTAATTGCTGTAAGGGTTTTTTTATTATAATCTGTTTCAGTTCCATTTAAATGCTTGATAATGGAGTCTTCGAGGAGCTCTTGAGAGTGTAGCCTGCGTGCAGACTCGACTGGTTTTTTACAAAATTTAAAATTGAGTTGCATGGAAAATTGAAAATTCTCTCCCAGTAGAGTCTGCGCATCCAACCCACAAATCTATTCCAAGGTTCCTGAGTCTGAGGAACCTTTTCTGATTGGCCAATAATGTTCCTTTGTTTAACACTGTTGACAACAACAACACGATAGAAATGAACAAGATGGAGCCACACTTTCGTTCCGTTCAACTGAACAAAATTAAACTGATTTGGATAATGTTTTGTTGTTTATTATTGATTTGAATTGAGTATTNTGTTGACAACAACAACACGATAGAAATGAACAAGATGGAGCCACACTTTCGTTCCGTTCAACTGAACAAAATTAAACTGATTTGGATAATGTTTTGTTGTTGATTATTGATTTGAATTGAGTATTTACGACACTACTGAGAATATGAGCTGACTATTTGAATGCGGATTAACCACTATTGTTTTAACCCTTTATTTGAAAATAATAGCGTTCTGTTGTGTTCATCGTAAATCGAAATACAGTTCTCTGGAAAGCAAACATGGCCTGATCTTTTTCATCGTAAACTGAAGTCGCTAAACTAGAAATTTAAACGCTTTGACATGGCCAAAGTGACCATAAACCTACAGAACAACGAGAAATAATCCACAAGGACAAGACAATCAGGCTGTTGCCAGATGCTCCGAAACTTTTCAATTAAAACTTGCAGGTTGCCTTCATCCGCAACTGATAGGCCTAACGTCGACTTCGAAAAATACACAGCAGATCTATTTCGTTTTGTTTCGATATGTAATGCAACGATTGCAACTATCATCTGAAATTGCGTATAGGAAACGCTGGATATCTTCCCTGTAGTTGTTTTCCCCCTACACTAGGTTAAAATCATGCTTCTTGTCAAGATTATTAATGCAAAATGTACAGATACGATAACTGCAGCCACCATTACCACGCGTAGCGTAACTGAATTATTAGTGCTGACATCAGCGGAATAGATTTATGGGTTGGATGCGCAGACTCTACTGGGAGTTTTTCTTCAATTTCCATGCAACTCAATTTCAATTTTTGTAAAAACCAGTTGAGTCTGCACGCAGGCTATTGAGAGTGGAGATCGAGCCGATTTGTACCAACACAAATCCCACATAGGCAACTAATGTTGATTGGCTCATTTGAAACGTTGATTAATGTTGATTGGCTCATGCGTTCAGTAATGATTGATTCATAACCTTACAGGCCACGTCTGATCAGATAAAGTTACTGGAGCTCCAACAACGGTTAGAGGATCAATTTGGTAAAAAATTTCTCGATCTGTCAATGTACGACACATTATTTCAGGTTCGTATTCTGTTGTGTAAAATACACCAAGAAACTATTCAAATATCAAGAGACCATTCGTAAATCTAAATTATCTCTGCGATTTGTTAAACAATGCAGAAAAATGAAATGGAATCACTTCTTCCAAATCTTTGAAGCTGCTTCATTCCCTCTTCATAGCCTGTGGACAGGCAAAAACATAAACAGCTTTTAATTTTAGTTTTCAATCTCCAATTTTGGCCTGTCCAGCGGCTAAGCTTTTTGTGATTTAACAAATTACATAGAGAAAACAAGCCATTTTCTTGATAATAGTGAAAGTATCTTGAGAAGTAATTCTTGAGAAGCCTATGCTGCAAAAGAGACTATTCATTTTTATCAGTTTTGTAAACATTTGAAATTGCAGCCAACTCTGAGCACTGTTCAGTTTTTAGCAAAAAGCAAGTCACTTTGGCCAAGCTAAATTATGTTTGCTTTTTGCAGCTTATATATCATGGATATCACAAAAATGCGGAGAGTATGCGGAAAGATTTCAGTATTCCTGATACGAGGTAACGGACTTGTCATTTTCCATTTAGAATATTACATAACGCAAATAGTAGATCACTTTCTATATGATTACCAAATTGGTTAATGAACTTGAGCAACCGTCATGCGTTACGAGTTTCTTGCGAGAAGAAAGCCTTTTCATATCATGCGAAAATAGACCGAAGGTGAAGTCCAAGTCAATCGGGCTTTGTACAGTTCAAAGGTTGCTGTTGTAGTCATCATTGCAGCTGGAGCTTGAGTTGTATTTGTTTCAGTTATGAGACAGTGAAAATATCTGCTCAGAAGCTAGGTCTAGCTGCCTAAGGACGGAAACAATACATGATACTGACAGACAGCACTTGAATGGTAATGGTACGCTGAGACAAGCTGGTGTCATTGGTGGTCAGCTCTCACAGCCATTAGTGATCCATAGAAATGAAGTTGATGGCCACCCTTGCGAGAAGGAGAGGTTTCTTTGCATGTGTTGTCCGCCATGTTGCAAAGCATGATGGTTGACATACGCTCTTTAAATTGTCGACAAATAGAGAAGATAAAAAAGCAACTTGCTAGTAAACGCTTTTTGAATCTAGAAATACGAATACATGTATGCAAGAGTTATCATTTATTTTAACTGCGTTTTTCAGATTTTGGTGGAAAAAGATTCAAGCCTTGGGCGCAGCAAGAGATTGGGTGGAACTCGAAAAATTTTCGAAAAGCAAGAAGTCACCTATTGGATATGAGGTATGTGTGTTGGCATGCAGTTTTATTCACAAGGGGGTAATTACTCCACAATTACTCGTTATCATGAGTCACCTTACTTTGAGGTTTTTGATTTCGTTATTGCTAAATCATTCTAAACATAATACGAAATATTACGAGAATCTCTCTAGGCCTTGCAGAGAGTAGGACGGGGATGAAGTAGTATTTACTATTCGCCTGAAGCATTTACAGAATATTTTAGATATTTAAATCTCCTTGAAAATTAAAAACTTTTCGACATATTTTCGTGTGAGGCTTTTTACAGCATAACTGATCGAGAAATGGTAAAGCTTTTATGATTTTGCAATAGTCTGTATCAGATGAAATCTTTTTACGGAATTCCATTGTTCAATGTCTGCAAAATATTTTTAAAGATTTTTTAATAGAAGATATTGTGCCAAATTTTCAAAATGAATCAATTCCATTAAAACTGATCCACCAAGAGCCATAGGAAGATGGCACTTGATTCAACATTTCAACAAAATCAACAAAAAATTCTCTTTCATATGTCAAAAATGAAACAGCATCATTTTTTCTCCTTTGTTCTATTTCAAGTTGATCTTTATTTCATATTTTGTCTCAATACCTTTTTCTTCTTTTTCTTACAAATTACAGCCATTTGTAGAAGTTTGCATGAAATATGGCCCCAACCGACAAGAAGCCGAAAAATATATTCAAAAAGTTCCAATTGATAAGAGAACGAAACTTTATATGCAAATGGGGTGAGTATACCTAAATTATTTGAATTTATGTTTTTATTTCCTTGTCAGCTAAAAAGTAATAGCCTCTTGCCAGCACAAGAAAGATATGGAGGGTGCAGATTCGCAAAAACTACAAGGTAATTGGACGTGTGCAGTCCATGGATGTTGATTGCTAAATCTGGACTTTCTCTAATCCTGCCTTCTTAAAAACACTTGTAGGCTAGATATGGTAGATGTAGGCTATGTATGGCAAAAAATAGTATTCCTCGCGTATTTGTTTATTTTGCTAGTTGTACTTATAAACATACTTTCCTTTCAGATACTTAGAACAAGCGGCAGAAACGGCTTTTCAAGTTAAAAACATTGATGATCTGAACGCAGTGTTGGCAAAATGTGCAGGAAACAGACAGCTAATGGAACGAATTCAAATGTTTAAATCACAATTGTCCTACAAGAGGTGATTTAAAATACTGCGAGAAAATTTCTTCGAAGGAATTGTGCCCCAAAAAAGGAAGAATTTATTGATTAGAATGCGAAACAGAAGATGAAGAAGAGGGAAAAACGTACTTGCCATGCGCAAGGAAGCCACAGGGAAGCGAGGAGCGATTGAACCGTAGCAACTTCCGCCATGACCAGCGGCATACGTTTTTCCCTCTTCTTCAGAAGATGGAATTTGCGATTTGAATGAATTTAAAACCATTCATAGTTACGTTTGATTAAACGCATTTTTTGTAAGAAATCATTATAAGCAACGCAACTCTGAGATATCGAAAAAATTAATTTTTTTTAGTAATGTCTAGAAAATTACACAGCGTCATAAAACTTCGTTGTGAAATATTCACGAGGGTACAGGATGTAAACACCAAGAATTTTATGGAGTTTCTAAGAAACTTTGAGTACTCAAATAATGAGAATTTGAAGAAACTCTTAATACTGGGTGGAATTCTTAGTTTCTTTTTAGAAAGATACATGAATGTTTAATTGTCAAAGTGCTGAACCGCTCTGGGAATGACAACAAATCTTACGGACATGGATGATAGGACCCCTAGTTTAAATGGCTTTACAACTCAAAAGATTGCTTTCCCCTCTCGTGGTTATGCACTTACGGCCGTGGGTTCAAACTCAATGGTTACCGCTGGGGGAAACTACCACTACTCACGACCCTCTGATCTTGTAACTATGTGGCTTGAATTAAGTCTCTTTGGGTGAGATGCCAGTAGTGGTGGTCTGATGGGCTTCAAATTTTAAAACTTTTTCCTTTATACCTTTATTTACACGAGGAGGTATTAGATAAACTTTATTTTGTTTGCTGGTGTATTTTAGCGGTAGAATTGTACTTATCAGCAATAATTCAAACACATGTAGATACAAATATAAACTTAAAATGTTTATGGAAATTGTGATTGATTTATTCTAATTATAATTTTCTGCAACTTTCTAACTTTTTTGGAGAAATTTCTGCAATAGTGCATTCGCTTCGGTTCATATCAGGTATAGATACATTAAATCGACACACGATTCAGCTTTTGAGGTCAACATTTGTGGCCAACATTTATGGCCAACATTTAGGGGCAACAAACATTCCCCATATTTGTTGATCATGTTTAATATACGCGTTTAATACGCTCATTCAACATTTTTTCACCATGTTTTCACGATGATAATTTAAGAGATCACATGACTGTCAACATCGCCGACAATGTTTTTTCCATAATCCATTAAATATTGCGCAAAACACTACTCTGCAATACAAACAATAAAATGACAATACCACGGGGGCAAAATACATAGAAAAAGTAAAACCTACAGGGTAAGTAACAATATTCACGACCCGTCTGCAAAATATGAAACGCCAGAAACCACCCAACTGATCTGTGAGGTTTTGGAGCCTTTGTGGCAATGTGTCGAAGAGGATTCAACAAAAATTTAATTTTCACAAACTTGGTCTTCTCTAGACTAAAATCACCACAATTTGGTTTTTTCTATAGACACAAATTACCAAAAGCCCCAGTCATGGGCCGACAATGTTGCCAAGAATGAACGTCATTGCTGACATATTGGAACAGTATGCAAGCACATACGACACGATTCAACATTTGTGGGGTACATTTTGTAGGTAGGGCAAACAAACGTTGACCCGTGTATAGTTAATAGCCTCAAAATAGTCATTCATTAATCCATGAAGCGCGGATGGTTGAAGAGTTGAGTGAACAGATGTATTGTGGTGTACTTTTGAAGGTCGGTCGTGTGACAAGGATATTGTTTACTTCAAGATGTTTTGACAAGGATTGTAGATAAGTGCTCAGGGACACGTGTTGAAATACCGGCTGCTTTTACCTACTCGTCGGCACTCAAATACAAAGTGACGGATGAGAACACCTACATTTAAATATGAAGGAGGAAAAGTGCTTGCTTTTAAAGGTTGAGGAGAAACAGCGCTTCCATTAAAAAAGATTAAGGAGGACTAATTCTCCATTTGAAGATTAAGGTGGATTACGGATGACAGCAATGTCTGTGAGGCTCCACGAGGATTTTGAGCATCTGTGCCCACAACAGTAAAGTCCAGCCAACAATTTTAGGACAGCGTAACATGTCGATGAAATTGCTCAGAAGAGTAAAACTATGATAAACCATCACATATATTTTTACAACCTCGTCCCCATGACAAAAGGTCCTGGGGACGAGGTTGATATTTTCACGTCAGGAAGCAGTAGCGATTCAGCCAAAAAGTTTTCGTTTCCACAGAAAGAAACTGTTGCTTGAAGAATGTTTTCGCCACATTTTAAGTCAAAGGAAACATTATTATATCAAAGTTTGTATTGATAGTTTATTTTCTTAAGTTCCAACCCTAAACATTTAATGCCTTTGGTGTCCGTGCTTTTGTGAGAAATTTACTAAAATAAAGGCTTTTATCTATTTTTTTTCATTCATTTTAAACATATATAAATACGGCAACCAATCGGGATATCTGACTTACTTTGACTTCCTAGTCATATATGATAAAAAGTGAGATCATACTGACGGTAAAACGTTGATGCTTCTACGAAGACTTTATCAGAATGTGTGCTTGTACCTAAATACCTTTTCAAGCGAAGCGAGCACTTCTACTTCCTAGTCATATACAATAAAAAGTGAGCGGTAAGATGAAACGTTGAAGTTTCCTACGAAGACTTTATCAGAATATGTGCTTGTACCTAAATACCTTTTCAAGCGAAGCGAGCACTTTACTTCCTAGTCATATACAATAAAAAGTGAGCGGTAAAATGAAACGTTGAAGTTTCTACGAAGACTTTATCACGATGTGTGCTTGTACGTAAATACACATTTTCAAGCAAAGCGAGCACTTTTACTTCCTAGTCATATACAATAAAAAGTGAGCGGTAAAATGAAACGTTGAAGTTTCTACGAAGACTTTATCACGATGTGTGCTTGTACGTAAATACACATTTTCAAGCGAAGCGAGCACTTTACTTCCTAGTCATATACAATAAAAAGTGGGCGGTAAGAAGTATATATTAGAACTCATCATTTTGAATTGAATTTCATTACTTTGCAAAGTACCAAACCATTCAAGAAGAAATTTATCATAAAGGCAGATTAAGCCATAGTAGAATTTATGCCTTTGATTTTGTACTGTCTAATGAAAAGTAATGCAATTTCCAACAGAGGACAATGATAGAAAATATGGCTGAGATTTATGCACCGCAAACGTTCCTTTTTCTGCTTTTAAAACAAAGATTGATTCTTCGTTCAAATTAATACTTGCATTAAATCTCAACTGTCTGTATTACGTTATTCAGACAATGTTGATGTAAACACACAATTTTTTTCTATTCCATTAAAATTTTACAAGACAAATTACTAATTACGCTACATACGAACTACTTTACAAATACTACCAGGACGATACCCCCGGCCCGGGGAGCAATAGACTGTAACTACCCCGTGGCCATTACATGGAAAAAGATAATAACTACCGGGTGAATCAGGACAAAAGCACCGCCCACTCGCAAAGTCGCACCCAACCCGATTCACAGAATTCAATTCAATTCAATTTATAACAATCCTGTCAATGCGTCAATGAAACAAAATTAAGTCCAAACCTAAGTCATGGACTGACGTTTGAGTTGGCCTAATCAGTTGCGTGGCCCTCGCGCTACGACTCCCCGAACAAGCGACACACCCTCCCGACCCACCCATTACATAAAACTAAATATAATTACTACTATCAAATAAATTAGCGAAACGGGAGTTTGCGACAAGATACTTTACGAAATTTTGGAAACACAATTAATCAGAGATACTTCTTATCTAAAGACAGCTTTAAATTGGCTAATTTTTCCAGTAGTTATCAGCTACTAAAATTGCAGTGAAGAATGCAGTGAAATCACAAGGAATTATTATCATATCTAAGTTTTTGTCTTTTCAACGTTTAAGTCGCCTCATTTGTCTTTTACAAATTCCATCCCTACAAAGCTTGAAAAATCTACGTCTGTTTTCAACGCAAAATTATCTCCACCTTAAATACAGCAAATATGATACAAGTAAAACTGATCAATATTATGGGTTCTACGTTTGTTTTCTTTATGAAGAAGTACTTCAGTTTGCAAATACTTCGTTAATTTCATCTGTTCATTTTTCAACGCAAAAGGAAAACAACTTAACCCTTTAAGTGGCACATTATGAGTTTTTGATGAAAAAATTTCTCCGTCTTGAAATATGGCTAACTTTGGATGAAAAATTCATCTAGCGAAAAAAAATTCAATTTTACCGTATTTTGGCACCTGAGGTGATATGATGACATATGGAGTCATTGCCAAGAAGCGGGCAGAAAACGAATATAATAGATTTCTTGTTAAATCCAATAAAAAAGGTCGTATTACAATTTGTTTACAAGAAACAACTTTACAAGAAAATTACTAGTGAAATTTCCTAGGAAATTACAATCAACTCCTTTGTTCTAACACAATTGCTTTAACAATAGAATGCAATAGAAAATTTAAGAAACTTTCAGTACTAGCGCTTCAGCTGGGATTCATATACAAAAAATGTGTACTAATTGATTGTTAGGGACTAATGATTTTTCACCACACTACTAAAAGCTTTCCAAATTGATTGTCATGCATATTGTTTAGGAAAGCACATAACAAGTGAAATTAGTGTGAAAAGAGGACAAAAGTGATGACAGAGCCCCGTTTTTCGATATTGTTTCGTTTTAGAAGAAAACTAGGGTTAGAAATTTGAAGAAGGGCTTTTTCGGAGCATCCCACCAATTAATCATACATCATTGCAAAAGCAAAATAAATACATCATAAATCAGTAAAGAAATTATTGTTCTTGGAAAAAAGTGAAAATATTCCACATAGGCTGTAGAAAAATGTTTTTTACTCAAATCATTGCTTGTTTTCTTCAAAACAATAACAGTCCAAATTCATCACAAAGTTTCCATAGTCAAAGTTATGCTATATGGAATGATTTGAAGCAATTCCTATCAGTCAGTAAGCAAAGAGAAACTTTGCACTTCTCGCATGTTGTACGGGAGTAAGAATGGCATAATCGGCATCGTTTTTTGTCAGATGAAGGTTTAGGCCAATGAGCCACCTGGTCATATCTTACATCTGCTATGGGTGTGGGTACATGAGCTTTTTTCCCTCCTGGACGTGTGCTGTCTGTGCTTGGTCTTTTTCCAGGTCTCCCTGGACCGGGACGTGGCAACTTGTTAGCATGCATGAGTGCATCGGCTATGTCGGTTGTAAATTTCAACAAACTTTTCTCATCCTTTTTAGGCTTTCCGGTTTGCTCATAATGCCTACGGTATAATAACCAAGCATTGACTTTTGCAATATCAACAAGATGCCAAAATATCTTTACATACCACCGCATTGTTTTTACTTCAATGCGGTACAGGGCAATGAGCATATCAGCTAAGTCAACACCTCCCATGGATTTATTATACACAATAACAATTTGGGGGCATGGAACAGCTTTCCGCGCACTTTCTTTCTTGCACCATCGGTCGATGCCTTCGACAGGCATCACTCCAACATAATTTGAAACCAGTAGAACTGTGCTGTTATCAACCCATTTCGCTATGATGATCCCTGAGTTGTTGTCAACCTTGTAATCATAGCTTCCTCTTCCTTCCTTTTCTAGTTCCTTATTAGCAGTAAGTGGGCATCCTTGTATGCGATTTGATCTCACTGTCCCCACAGACAAATAACCTTGTTTCTGCATGTATAGCATCAAATCCAATGTTGTAAACCAGTTGTCAAAGAAGACTTTATGGTTTTGATGACATGGGAGCTCTTTGCACAATCTTGCCACTATCTGTGCACTTTTTTGGAGATGTTTATATTGGGCATTTATCTCTTCCTCATTTTCTTTTCCTGCATAAATGTAAAAATCGTACATCATTCCTGATGAGCCAGCACGCACCAGATTTTTGAATCCCCATTTTCTTGGTTTCTTTGGATTGTACTGGCGAATCTTTGAAAACTTTGTTTTTGATGGGATTATCTGCTCATCAATGGCATGAGATTCTTCTGGCTCTACTTTTATGCATTCATTTCGAACTAAGTTGACAATTGGCTTAATCTTCCCGAGTTTGTCTGTCTTGTTGTCGATGTTGTCATTGTCAGTAAAGTGCAGGTACCGTTTTATCTTCTCAAAACGCTTGATCGGCATGGCATCTGCAATCAATGGGTATCTCAATTTCTGAGACCAGTAATTTTTATAGGAAGGCAGTTTTACAACACCCATGAGCATATTCATTCCTATGAATGTTGCAATTTCATTTTCATCAACAGAAACACTTTTGCAACTTTTCTGTACACTGTACAGATTGGTCTGTTGAGTCGTCAAAGCAATAGCTTCATCAGTGAAAAATAGCTTGAAGTACTGAAGAGGTGTCAGTTCTGGTTTTGGAGGATCTGAAAATTTACCATTGAATGAATTGTCAATGACCGGTGCATCTTTTTTCCTCCATCGAAATGTGTGCTTTTTTGGTGTTGGTGTTTTCTGATTTGCAGATGATGCATCAGCAGAAATATCATCTTCAACGTCAGACATATTTTCAATGAGCTTTTCATGGTCATCCTCCACAACATCAACTTCATCATCATTGACATTGACTTCTTCAATGTCAGAGTCTTCATCAGATTTTTCTTCAAAAAAATCAGCAATACCCTGTGCTTCACTCACAATTTCTGATTCTTCATCATCACTGAAATCGGATACATCTGACTGATCACCAGCAGTTAGGAGTTCGAGAGCATCAGTTATGTCGAATCGCTTCTTTCTGTTCATATTTCCTGAATAATAAATGTTTATATATGATCAATTACTGACAACTCATTTTTATGGATACCACATGTAAATCCCTTCTCTCAGTTATTAATTGGTTGATTTTACTGCCTCAAAATCTTAACAACATAGTCCTGACAAGGGGAATTATATTATAGGAATTAAAGGTATTTAGTAATAGTGAAGAAAATCATAGCAAAATTTGCAAGAAGACTGTTTTTATATTGTGAAAAATTTAACTTTTGTAGACACTTCTTGGCAAAGATGCCATTTGGCATCATTGCTCTTTTGAAAAATATTTGGGAGATTTCAAAACATAGGCCACAGAGCGAAATGGTGGCAAACATACAGTACAAGCATTACTAATCAAATACGAATTGACTTCCACTAAAATCTTTTTGAAATTTTGCATAATAAACAAAAGTTGCGGAGAAGGTTTTCAAAACAACTTACATCAGAAAAATTCACCAACATCCACCATTACCAAAATTCTATGTTTATCTGCAAAAGTAAACTTTGACCCCTTTCTAGTACTTCATGTATGCCATGGTCACATAGCACCCAAAATTTGATATTCCAAAACGAGGCAAAGACAATATGGTAACCTAAAGTCAATGATGCCAAATGGCATCAATACCACCTAAAGGGTTAAATACAGCAAATATGATACACTTGAAACTGATCAATATTATAGGTTCTACGTTTGTTTTCTTTATGAAGCAGTACTTCAGTTTGCAAATACTTCGTTGATTTCATCTGCCCATTTTCCCTTGAAGCATGAGCATCAGGACACTTTATAAATGAATTGAACATAATGACTGCCTTTTTGTTGTACTTAGAAGTTCAGTAGTTTGCAATTTGAAAGTTTGAAGTGTATAACTTGCAATGTAAAATTTCCAGTTTGTAATTTGTAGTCTTTATGTGTAGTTTTAAACTTCTAATTATTTCGTAACCTTGCATAATGCCTCGTAAAAACGATTTTAGCCAATGTTTTCTTGCAGTCTGGATTTCAAGAGTTGACTTAATCTCAGAAACCTCCTTCAAATCGAAACTACTCGCTCACTTTCTTCTTCGATCTCTTCGCTTCTTGTGCAAACGCATAATGCCTTGTAAAAATGACTTTTAGCCAAAGCTTTCTTGTAATCTTTATCCCGCCATGTATATAATATCGGATTGATCAAAGATGTCATACATCTCAGAGCAAAAATTAACTCAAGGACGTTTCTGTTCACAAAAGTATATAGCTGGAAAGCATCCCACGTGGTTATCACCATAAGCGGAACCCAACAAACTGAAAATGCTAAAAAAGCATAAAAGAAGCGAATTACAACGGCTAAGTATGCATTCTTGGGAGTCATGACATATATGGTGTCTTTCCTCTCCTGTTTCATTGACGTCCGCACTTCTTTATACATCAGAATTAAAGCTATAATCACAAAGCATGATGGGATGAAAAAGAAAACAATGGCTGTTGTAATATCATAGATTTGATCAGCTTTTATTTGGTGTGTCCTCGGTGGTACATTCGGGTCTAAAATAATGTTATGCCACCACGTGATGGGCAAAGCGGCAAAGATGACAGTGCTCCACATGACCAAGATGATGTGCCATATTTTCGGATACCTCGTGGTTTGAGAATAGTCACTATAGGGCTGGCAAATAAGCATATATCTGTCGAAAGTTATAATTGACACGCTCAACACACTGTAAATCGTGCAAAATTTTGCTATAACATATGATGTGAAGTAAAATATGTTTGTTCGAATCCCCAAAGAGGCAGATGCAATTGTCATAGGAATCATAAGAGCACCGGTAATAAGATCACTTAATGCCAAATTTGCGAGCAATCTATTTGTAACGGAGATCTTTAGGACGCGGTTCTTCATAAACAGATACAGAACAAAAGCATTTTCAATAATTATCAGAATTGCTATGAGTAGCAACAGAGAGTGATAAACTGGTGCAAAAGCCTTCTGCTTGGGTTGGACTTGCGAGCTATTCCCACTGCTATTTGACATCTTCATCTGATTCTTAATTTTCAGCGGATCGTCTATGCGCTCAATAAGCGTACTTATTCAATGTTGCGAGATATAATTGTTAAAATACTTGACCCTCTTACTCCATCAGTTTGATTTGTTCACATAATTATTACAGCTCTTCCCATTCATTCAAGTTGATGTATATCTTTATCATGGCCTTCCACTCTATTCAATTCTCTAATGCAAGGCACGAGAAACTTTCGCCTCACCCAGACGTAGTAGCTCCAGCTATAGGGTTGTCACGGTGAGATTTAGTTCAGAGTTCTTCGGTAACTGCGATTTTCTTTACACGCGTTGTCCATCAATGTTCAGTCTTCATAATTTCGTTATATTCTGAGTTCTTTCCAAACCTGTTTTAAGAAAAAATAATGACACATTAAAGATACATACTTTTACAGAAATGAATTTGATCTTCGTGAGTACAGACTCTAAAAACCAGATGATGCGTTACTTCAATTTTAAATCGACATACATTTGATGGCTTTAGCAGAGGTTGATAAGTGAGAAAAACGTAAGTGCAGGCTAACAATAAAAACTCTTGGTCTAACTTGTTTGAATAAAATGGCAAATATTTCTTCCATCTATAGAACCAATAGAAGAACAGCAAACAGGTGGGAACATAGTCAATTCTTTTCCATTTACACTAGGTACTCATTCTCGATGAAATGATTTCTCCCGAACGACTATGTTAACAAATACACACTGACTTCGCAAACGCAATTGTGAGCAGATATTTTGTACAAATCAATATAAAAAAAATTGTAGTAAACTTTAAAGCTAATATATTTGTAGCCATATTTGTCATATATTACCGTTTTAAAGGAGTATTGTTACGTACCTTGGCTCCTAGAAATAAAGCGATCTTATTATCGTACACTCTGTCGTCATTTTCTTCTGAGGTGCAAAATGGCACCTGTCTGTACAACAATAGGACCCCATTGTTTTAGGAGCCAATCAGCTGCCTGTTTGTACTCCTTTAAGCTAACAACGAAACAAGATCCCTTCTGGTTTCAGAAATGTGATCATAGCATGATAGAATGTTAGGCTCACTCAATCTAAACTGTGTCTTTGTTGACATCTTTTGAGATCATGATTACTATATCGTTGGGTGTGAAGTTCCATTTATTAACGGGAAATTGATCAACCAACCAATTAACTATCATATTTCACCAGTTACAGTTAAAAATAAAACAACGCAAGATCCTTTATGAGCATTATTACACCATAGATTCACGCACTGACAATTTAATTTGCGAGCATTTAAGTTAAGTTACAATTAAAGTCCTTTGCGAGCACAGCATGAATAGCACCGAGAGTCCCAAAGTGAATGCAACTGTTTCGAATAAACCTAGCGACATATTTATTGCAAAAGAAAACTGAAATATGACAAATCATAAACTTAGATAGTTAACTTAAATGTAGATACTTCACTTTTCAATATCAGTTCCTTGGATGTCGAGATTTTGATATTTTGATGTGACATATAATCAATAACTTCACATTTATTACCAGTAATACTGCATTGTAACGTTGTAGTGGTGTTGAGTGCTTTCTGGCGTTTTCTTATTATCGAAGAAGAGTAAGAAACTTTCGACGCTTTCAACTTCATTCATGTAAATAAACAGGTTTGAATAACAACCTCATATCCTCGCTCATAACATCGATGTCTTAGCAACCAAAGGCAACTTACGCTATCCAATTGTGCCAAAGTAATCAAAATGCTTCTAGTTTACTTTCAGACATTAGGAACATCTTTTACTGGATTCAGAACTGGAAAATTAGGATATGGGTTGGATAACAGGCTCAGAAGAAAGAAGAATTGTATCAAGACAACGATAACAGGCTGCGAGTCTGATCTTGTTTGACGAAGATGCTTGCAACAAAGTGTTGTATAAAATGTTTGAAAGCAGGAACACAACAAAGCGACGCGACAGCAAAAACGACTGTTTTCGTCGATTAAATATTTATATATTTCTCCTCGGTATACGAGGCTTTTCAGAGCTAACTTAACGAAGTTCCCTCAATTAATTTAAGAAGACCGTCTTGGCAACTAACGTCATGTATGCTAGCAAATTGTGCGAAAGTAATTAAAATGCTTCTAGTCTACTTTCAGATGTTAGGAACGAAAGAAAAAAATTGATTTAGAACGGGGAAATTAGATACCTGTAACTGGCGACAAGCATAGACAATGCATACTGCTGTAGATATAAGGATACAATTTAGCGTTCGAAACTTCTCGAATCAATTTTGACTAGACCATCTGTATATGACGNAAGTTCCCTCAATTAATTTAAGAAGACCGTCTTGGCAACTAACGTCATGTATGCTAGCAAATTGTGCGAAAGTAATTAAAATGCTTCTAGTCTACTTTCAGATGTTAGGAACGAAAGAAAAAAATTGATTTAGAACGGGGAAATTAGATACCTGTAACTGGCGACAAGCATAGACAATGCATACTGCTGTAGATATAAGGATACAATTTAGCGTTCGAAACTTCTCGAATCAATTTTGACTAGACCATCTGTATATGACGCTACGTTTTTATCAGAGAATTTCTTTGGGGAATTATTAAAGAAATGTTGACGTCATGAGGTATGGTTCATTATGAGTTGTGAACGTCATTTTATAACGACTTGAATGGGGCACCAGCCATATGACGTTTTCTTTAATTCCTTACTTCGATTGGAGTCTTCTGAAATTTGACGTCATGGAGTCCTTCGTACTAGCATGTTACATTCAATGGCCGCTCCAGGCTTGAAAAGATCATTCGCTAAAAAGAATGCTAGGTACTTTCTAGAAGCTCCTAACAAATTGTTCACCTTTCCAGCTTGCAAAATCAAAATCACCTAACAGTCAAATTTTCATCTAGACTATGCATAGAGTATGTAGTATTTTACATGCAGCATACTTGACTCTCTCCTGGGTGTGCCTTTTTGCTTTTTGAAGTACGGTTAAGTAATTGGATAATCATTTTGCAGGAGAGAGAGTTTCGAATAAACTCAATATGCAATTTCTTTATGACAAAAACTTAAAACATATCCTACCCTATAACTTAGAACTAAACTCATTGCAAAACTTGTAGTAGCGTTTGAAATTGATAGAATCGAGGCTGAAAGGGTTTATAGTTAGAAACTTAGCAAGCATGCCACATCAGTGATACCTGATTTTGAGAGTTCTTGTTTTGTAAAGCAATGGGCGGATCACTTATACCACGGCTACTTTTGGCAATGATAAACTCGTGCGATACAAAGCACCACCTTCAAAGCATTAATATTTTTTTGAAAACGTTTGCCAGCAGGCGTGGATAAAATACGGATCATCTTGGATCAATCGAAGTTACCAAGTGTGATTTTCGGAATAAGTAGGTTTATAGACTGATAGATATTACATAAGTAGGCAGAGCTTAGCAGGGTTTAGATTTCACAAAGAGACAAGTATTTAATCATAAGAAATTAAGGCAATATCACGATACTCCAGGTAACTCACGATCCTAGCGTGTGGAAACAGGTATTGAACGAGAATGAGATCTGTAGGATTTAAATTTCTCAAAAATATTGCACCAGGAGAAAGCAGTTAAAAATATCCAAGTGAACTGGAGGCCTAATACAAAATATTCTGCAATAAAACGGTACTAAGACATTGAATTATAAGAAACTAGAGGCTGGTTTTTCTGCAAATTCGAAAATAGATTCGAAAAAATAGTCGAAAGCGTCGATTTGAACAAATTGATACCTAAAACCTTTTTGTGCACGGTCGTAAATGGTCATACAGGTTTCGCCAAAAAGATGACCCGGCAGAATGCCTTACCAAAACTAAAATCTCTCTCACATTAGATGTCAGGGGAAATATCCGCGAATAAAAACAATTGCAGAGCTTTGGATGAGTAATTTTGCGATATCGCAAATCTCACCTGACATATAATGTGAGACAGACTGTAGCTAAGCTTTGCTTTACAGACTTGGCTCTTCGTCGTGAGATTTTGTCAAGAAAATACGGTAATAGACCATTATCATAGGAAAAACGTCCACTAGACTACCGGGTGAGGAAAAAACGTGGGGGCGTTTGGCAATTTTTGAGGTTGCATTTTACTTCGCGAATTCGTTTCTTTAAAAATTCATATTCATTGCATAGGAAAAAGGCTAACTTAGATATGAAATTCATTTGGTTGAAATCGGTCTTTCCGTTCCAGTATTACAAGCGATGTTAGTATAACGTATTTTGCAAGATTCCCAAAGCGATACCTTTTTTAATGAAATCACTTCATGACAAAATTGCCAATAACTATGGAAAGAAATGATCAATTTAAACAAACTTTGATCTTTCTTCTGCATTATAATCTTCAACAAACCAGTCTGAGTTATTTTTCACCAACAGATGACTTGATGAATGCCCCACACGTTTTTCTGACTCACCCGGTACTTTGTAAACATTTTCGGTCTTTTTAGTTTCATTGTAGGAGTCATGTCTCCCTCATGTCTCCTCTCGTAGCATGACGCAAGATAATTTAAAATGCTTTTCAATTACTCGCATGCCTTACTGCACGCAATCTGCAAGCATTATTTGATTCTTTCAATGAGATTCGAGCATAAAAAGTTTCACTTCATTTAAAAAGCTATTTATGAAATCCAAAATTTAGCAGCTTCTCATTTATCTTTTCGTACGAGTTACCGTCTGCGAGTTACCGTCTGAAAGTTTCATCTCAAGCCTTTAATGAAACTGTTGAAGTTGAATCATCAAGTGAAGCTGCCCAGTAAGCTCAAGAAAAACAATTTCTAGCACNTCTAAAATTCAAATATCTGACCGTGAAATGAAGAACACGAAGAAGAGACCAGAAGTCCAATTAAATCGACAATCTTCTTGCATGCTTTCGACTGCTTTGCAATTTCCTACGATTGAAAAAATCAGTTTTATCGTAAAATGGAACCACAAAGAGAAACTATTTCTTCATGAACCAAAATGCTGGAATTTGAAAGACATTTAAAGGTAAATATGCCAAAGTCAAGAACCGTCACTCAAAGAAGGGCCATCACATACAGGGTGTTTCAGAAAAATTGAGCTCTGTTTGAGCGGCTGCTGTGGAGGAGCTGTTACTTAAATTGTCTTGTTTTGATACACTTGCCTAGGATAGGATTCAACTTGGAGTTTGAGACCTTGTTTGAGTCAATCTGACAAGTGGTTGCTGATTTATTGTACAAGAAAGTCAAAATAAGAGGTTTCTTGAAAACCAGAATCTCTTATGTCAATATATCAAATTGAAGTTTGAGTCAAGAAGATTTTCAAGTTTATATTTGTACCAAACATCACACAAAGAAGCAATTTGTGATAACCGGCTTACAATAAATTTACAAGGAAGCTTGTAGAAACAAAGTTTACGAGTGAAAATATTTTTGCAGACTTTCACATCACAATTCACAAGGACTTTTAAAGCAATAAATTTGACATGATAGACAAATATGGCATGGCTTGAAGCTCTTGTGTTGCACGTCGCCATTTCTAGAAATGCCAGACCTGTTTCATTATTGTAATGTGAACAGAACTATTGACTCTTTTTAAAATGTTGAAAAAATACTATGCCAGAACTTCCTCTAGCAATATTTACTAGATTTTGACATTGATGGAGAATAAAGGACCCACTAGTTTGGAAGTAATGTCTAATTCTATTGCAAACAGCATCTTCTCGAAAATATTTGATTTTCCTTGTTTGAATGAAAAGAAAGTGTTATTGGCATCTCTCCTGCTCGCTGTTTGCTTGAGCATCATTTACACTATCTTTAAAGAAGCCAATCAAAATACTTCATGACAAGATGCCAAGAAATTTCTTCAGACTGCGGCAAGATAGTAAGATTCTTCTATGATCAGTTAAGAACGTTCAGCAATTAATTCATCCGATTACCGAATCCATTTTGTCAAATTAATTGCGCCAAAAAGCAAAGATGAAAAGATAAATGTCATGAATAAATCATGGTCAGCTGAATGAATGAATGAATGAATGAATGAATGAATGAATGAATGAATGAATGAATCATGGTCAGCTGAATGATAAAACAGCCAAAAATTTGGAATGAAAGATCGTCGGGAATTTGATATGAAAGAATTTGACTGAAGGTTGAAAGCGAAAAGGGAAGCGATCAAAGGACATCATGACATCAAGCAATGGATAAACATCAAAAGTTTAATTCATGTCATGTAAATCGGTTGTTTCGATCTGATTCACCTGTGACTGTGACGCAAGTGCAGTGATAAATTATTATTCATTATTTGTTAATTAAATTCAATCATTCATTCTGTTTTTGTTTTCGGTCACCGGTGATTTGAGCCAACGATTTGATGAGAACCCCTGTGTTTTTCAAAAACCATAATTTTAAACACACTTACACTGTAATAGTTTTGTTCTCAGAATTTTCGCTGCTCTTCCGGCAGCATCCTCAGTGAGAATTCATTCTTTCTGTTTTTGTTTGAGTGTTTTTCATGCGATTCAACGTGAAGTAGTACCTATATTTCAGTGCATCGTCTGCTCCAAGCGCCCGGAAGGGGTCCATAGACCATTCTATTATAAAAAACAGTCTGGATCGAGCGATATTTGTATACATTTTGATACAAAGTGCTTGATTGAGTGGTGTTAGAGCTTCTATCACTGTTCGAAGATTCTACAAAATATATGAAAATATCATTTGATTCAGACACTTTTGTAGAATAGCTAAATTGTCTACTGGCAACTCATCCCAAGGACTTTAAGCTTTTCTGCGAGGAGAGAAGCGTAAAGAACCTTTTAGAATGAGAGGTGGTACTTTCCCAAGCGGCAGCCCAGGACTCGAACCCATAACTTTCTGCAAAGAAGGCAAGCGCACTAACCACTAGGAAAACCTACCACAATGATATACGATGGAAATAGTTGCAATGCATCCATCAAACAATTTCAGAAATCAAGTTAGTCACCTTAAATTCCCGATTGGCAGCTTGATTGGTACCTGATATTTGTACCCGAGTGGCAGCTTTTTGCTCTTAACCACTTTGAGGCTCCATAGGACTTCCATAGCACTGAGGTCCATTCCTGGGCTTACATGATTTCCGCTTTTTCTAATGCAGAAATTGCATTTTCAAATTTCCCAACGGAATGATTCTTTGTTCTCGAGCTTGAAATTTCAAAATGTGCTCAAATGTGTTTCTGCAATTCCAGAGCTTCATAAATTGTATTGAGTTTAATCACATGTATAACAAGGCTTTTGAGAGACAGACTATAATACAATTCCACGTCATTGGATCTATTTTCAAGGAGCTCCTGGACAAAAAAAAATAGCAACAACAACAGAATGGCATAGCATAGCACTTACGTCATATCTGCAATATGCTATTCCACATATATTTAATGGCACATCGTCAATTCTGCATTGCTTGATTAAATCCTGGGAGGCAAATGACGGCGATTTTAGAAGAATTTACTGCCATAATCCCACGCATAATGGAGCATGCGCGAAAAAAGCAGAGAATAGGGGGTTAGAGAAATAAAAGAACAAAGAGGCTTGCAAACATTGTTTCTGCCTGTGAACGAGGCTCATCTAGCCAAACATTTCCAGCAGAAATCTCATCAAAAGAGAAAATTTTTGGCAGCTTTTATAAAAGTTTTACAATCTAGAAGAAAACATTGGTTATTTAATTTTAGGCTACTCTGTATTTTCATTTTGGGTCACTTTTAAGAATTAATGAATTTACCGGGAGCCTTTAAGAAAATGAAACTTACCATTGTTTCATCTGAAACAGAACATCCCCTTGGGAAAAGCAGCAAAATTGTCATTTCCTTAAGTTTGAATTTTGCTTTGATTGCTTCTAAGTTGGCAATAGACTGTGAAAAAATAAGGCTACAGTAAGTCGACAAGCACCTTTATTACAAAGACCAATTTCCACAAATCATTTAAAGAATTTGAATAACGATTGGAAAGATCGTTGGTTTCATCCAACGATGGCCCATGAAAATGGCGCCTGGTGGCTAACCCTAAGCTACCAAACTGTGTCTCAGATTCTTTAAATTCCTCCTTCCCTTGAAAATACAGGCTGTCATAAATTTGCAAATAACTTTTCCGCCCTCTCCCACAGTTGTATTGGGCTGTAAAAGGCGGACCAGAGGACATATCAAGATTCTGAGACACTGTTTGTTTGCCTGAAGCCTGCTCTGGCAGTGTGCAAAATGTGGAGCCATTCGATTGGTTCCTTGGGTACAAAATAGCTTTTTCGTACTGTACCTAGTGGATTTGTAAGTCCTGAAAAAAGGCAATTTTACTGATGCCACTTTAAATGTAAACATCAAGGTCAAATAAGCCACAATATAATGCGGGTCAAGCAATTGGGGCTTAAAATGCAATTGATGCATTTAAACAAAGGAATTGATAAACACAATGTGGTTTCATCTAGCTAGGATTATAATTTAAACGACACAGAAAAACGCTTTGTGAGAAGTTGTAGTATCCTTCCTTTAATCAAGAATTCTGCTTTTTAACATTTCTGTTACTTCCAAAGATGGTATCTTTGTGTTTCTTAGAATTTGGGCTTCTGAGATTTGAAGAAATCCGAAAATTGGCCTTTTCGGCCTACAAACGTTTACCGTAACCGTAAGTCAAAGTGTAGCAGTTTTGGTTTTCTTTCCTGCATCCCTTTATGAAGAGTCGTTGCTGTCGATTTATTTGGTGTGAGGGTTTTACATAGATTTCTCAATTGTTTAATAAACGCCTCCCTCTAATAAACGTCGCACCAAATTCCTTCATTGCGAATACTTTTGTCGGTGACGTTATTTTAAAAGAAATAAAATATTTATGTTCTCTATGTGCAACACATGTTTTTGCTAATGACTGAATGTGTCCCGTGGAGATAGGAACGTTTCGGGCTGGAAACAAAAGGTAAGAGGCTATGAAGACATGGTCCTCTGCAGTGCTCAAACATCAATCTTACTTTGTCGGAACAATGAAGGGGTTTAACTACTTTTTCCATTTCAGGATCTCAGCTAGAAAAATATTCTCTAATCACCTTGCATTAGTCACGTTTGGAGGGGTTCATTCATTTACAGTAGGCGAGAACAATATTACAAAAATATATATACATATCAATACTAATTTATTACATGAGGATAAAAACGTAAAAGTCTACCCTGTTAGGAACCCAACCTGTGGAATACTAGGAATGTTTTTGATGTGTAGGAATGCGACGAAAATCATGTTTATAGGACCAGACCGACATTTTGACATGATTTTCGTATTGTATGATTTTAGTCGCTTGCTTATCAAATTTATCATCAAGCTGCATTTCCCGAATGAGGTTTCAATTTCAGCAATGTTTTTGTTTCGAATCTTTCTGCATTCAATTTTATGTCNCGTAACCGTAAGTCAAAGTGTAGCAGTTTTGGTTTTCTTTCCTGCATCCCTTTATGAAGAGTCGTTGCTGTCGATTTATTTGGTGTGAGGGTTTTACATAGATTTCTCAATTGTTTAATAAACGCCTCCCTCTAATAAACGTCGCACCAAATTCCTTCATTGTGAATACTTTTGTCGGTGACGTTATTTTAAAAGAAATAAAATATTTATGTTCTTTATGTGCAACACATGTTTTTGCTAATGACTGAATGTGTCCCGTGGAGATAGGAACGTTTCGGGCTGGAAACAAAAGGTAAGAGGCTATGAAGACATGGTCCTCTGCAGTTCTCAAACATCAATCTTACTTTGTCGGAACAATAAATGGGTTTAACTACTTTTTCCATTTCAGGATCTCAGCTAGAAAAATATTCTCTAATCACCTTGCATTAGTCACGTTTGGAGGGGTTCATTCATTTACAGTAGGCGAGAAGTAATTACAGCTCTAATTTACAGATAATTTAAGATCTTCAGTTTCTTGTCATTTCATTCACGCAATTTTATGTCGAGTCTAATTTTACTTATGAGTCTCTCTTATACTTGTTTTGTTCATTTTTTAAATAATCTAATTGCTAAAAGTGTTCTTGTATGCTTTGAAATTTGTACTCTTCCCTTAATAATATATGAGGATATCTTCAATCAGAATCAGAAGTGAAGATATATGATTTTTAATTTGAAGCATTGGCGCCGAAATCTTCTCCAGCAGAGACTGTAAGACTGTGAATTTGTTACTTTTCTGTTGCGATGAATGCATTAGAGTGCAGGTAACATATCGAAACTTCCACGCTTAAAATTTCAATTACGTAAAAGTTTCATCAATCTTAAGAAATGAACGTATGTGTGACTTAAGTGCGCCCATGTTTTAAATTCGCACTTTGAAGAGCCTTCCCCATTTTTACCAACCTTCCTCACGTTGACAACCGTGCTACTGAGGTATTGCAATAACCAAATACAAATATACAAAAATAAAAACTTGCAGGAGTTTAAAGGCAAAATCCGAATTTACGTGTTGCGCGGAAATTCGTTTCAGTGAGGTATTGGAAACGGAAGTAAAGCTGTGGTGGAAGCGGTGATCAAGATGGCAGTGAACAAGACGCCGCAGAGACAAAAACCTAGAAGCCATCATTGAAAAGCATTTCAAATCTTCTACCATGCAACTGAGCCACATACCAAGTGTTTTCAAAGCAGGTAAGGCAATCCAATGACAAACTGATGATTGTATTACATCCTAGTTTGTAAACAAGATATCATACCGGGTCAGTCAGATCGAATGAAATCGGGGGTGTTGAAGTTTGATATTGCAGAAGAAAGATTGAATTAGTTATAGAAATTTAGTTTGTTAAAATCGGTCATTTCTTTCCTTATTTATTTGCGATTTTGTGATATAGCTATTTTGATGAAAAATATCGCTAGCAAAAGAACTTTCACCTTGCTAACAATGACAATTAAATGACTAGTCCCTCAGGGATACAACAAAAGTAACATTAGTTTTTCCATTTGTGCTCTAACACAATGCATACCTTGTTTGAATTTTTTGGTAGAGAAGCAATATGTTTGTCATGGTTTAGGAGCTCACACGTGCATGAATATGAATCTAATCGAAGGCCTATTTTAGCAATCTTGCGAAACACCATTATACTAAAATCGCTGGTAATTCTGGAATGGAAAGACCGAAATCGACCAAACAAATTTTCATATCTAAGTTAGCTTTTCTTCTATGCAATGAACTTTAAAGAAACGAATTCGCAAATTAAAGTGCATCAATAAAAATTAGCCAACACCCCACGTTTTTTCTGACTCACCCGGTAGATATGAAATAAAGATCAGGAAATTGGGATATGATCAACTTACTGATTCATCCACGAAACATACCAGCGTTTTGATAGAATCTGGCAGACATGAATGAATCTACAAGACGATAGAAAAGAATCCTATTAACACAATCATGAATCTTCATTATCTTCAAGTATGTTAGTCAATTGATGATGAACGATATATGTCCAAAACATGTCTTATAAACTGTAATTCGCTGTGTTTCTTTATAAATAATCAATGTCTGGATAATACCGCTACGTACAAAATTCGCAACTTTGTGGGGAGCAGCATATTTTATGAGATTTTAACTGCCATTAGAATCCACAAAACTAAGATGAACTTACAGAATCTTGCAATGATACTTGGTGTTCTTCGTGTTCAGGATGAAATCTAGTGTTGTCAACAAAAGTTAACTGAGGAAGAAGGACAAATACGTCAATAAACAATGAAAGAAGAAGAAGCAATAAAGCGTCTGCCTAATATCTTAACAACAAAGAATTGTGCTCGTTGTACCGAATGAGACAAAACGAAATTTTAGGCGTTTACAAACTGTACAGACATCACTTGAAAATTAATTTAAACAAACGATAGGTTAATTTGTACCCGGCCGGTACGCCAAATAAGTGTCCATTTTTGACAGGCCACGATAAATCATCGTACACTAAGCTGATTTTGAAGATTTATGATTTAATCTTTAGTCAAAATCCCAAATAATACTTGGTGATATTTTGTTGATATTTCGGTGGCCAGGCTGAAGATGGGAGAAGTATTTATCGAAAAGTATCTAAAAAAACAAACCGATTCATGCTATGATAAATCGGTTCTTTTGTAAGAAAAACAAAGTATGCCTAGCAATGAATCAACAACTTCAAACATTGTCAAATTAAAACTACATTCACCTGAAGTTCTTTACTTTCTAGTTCCTCTACAATTTCTTTGCACAGACTATCAATGTTACTAAGACTCTTGCATACTAATATTTCCTTTTTAGTGCGATCTGAAAAAAGAAAACAATAGATAGTTGTTAACCCACTTTTATTTAAACAACGGCTGGGCAAATAAACGTTTCCAATAAATAAATAAATAAATAAATAAATAAATAAATAAATAAATAAATAAATAAATAAATAAATAAATAAATAAATAAATAAATAAATGAATAAATAAATAAATAAAAATGAATAAATAAATGAATAAATAAATAAATAAATGAATAAATAAATAAATAAATAAATAAATAAATAAATAAATAAATAAATAAATAAATAAATAAATAAATAAATAAATAAATAAATAAATAAATGAATAAATAAATAAATAAAAATGAATAAATGAAATGTCTGATGAAATCTTGTGAAAAGTGAAAACAGGTTTAAACTGGTAAGAATTATGTCCTTATTTTTCAAAGCAAATCCAAATATATTCTAGATCATTTCAGACGTTTTGCATTTCTTCTGCATCATCATGTCCTGTTCATTGTGACTCCGTGAGATCAGCANAAGATAAGTCTATCAAAAGCTCAAAATGAAGACCCTGATATTAGCCCTATTTTGAGGTGGAAGAGGAGTGACAATGTACCAACAGAAGAACAGAGACGGTTGCAAAGCCATATAACGAAACGTTTGCTGTATGATTGGAAACGACTATTCATAGATCAAGAAGGAGTACTGCGACGTCAGTGTGGAAACAATACCCAAGTCGTACTTCCAAAGTGTTTGTATTCTTTGGTATATACTGAGTTACATGAGAAAATGGGACACATCGGTGTGGACAAAGTACTTAGCCTTGCTCGTGATCGATTTTTCTGGCCTCACATGAGAGACGATATTGAAAGATTCATAATGAAACAATGCAGATGCATCAAACAAAAGAAGCCGACATTCATCCAGCGAGAACCACTGACGCCAGTTATAACAACATCGCCATTCGAGTTGATCTCTATCGACTTTTTACATCTAGAGAAGTGCTCCGGTGGATATGAATATATACTCGTTGTGGTGGACCACTTCACAAGGTTTGCCCAAGCGTACGCTACAAGAGATAAATCCGCAAAGACAGCAGCAGAACGATTATTCAACGATTTCTTCATGCGATTCGGATTCGCAAACCGTATACATCATGACCAAGGAGGGGAGTTTCAGAATAAGCTTTTTGAGCAGTTAGAATACCTCTCAAGGATGGACAGGTCTCGTACCACACCCTACCATCCACAGGGAAATGGTAAGGCTGAACGGTTCAACCGCACGCTTCTTGGAATGTTGCGTACCTTGCCTGAACACTTCAAATCCAAATGGAAAGACCACCTACCAAAATTAGTACACGCATATAACTGTTTGCACCATGAATCAACTGGATTCGCGCCTTTCCACTTGCTATTTGGACGAGCACCGCGATTACCAGTGGATCTTTTATTTGAAACGCCCAGATCAAAAAAATCGAAAGACTACAGAGCTTACGTCAACGACTGGAAGAAATCAATGCAAGAAGCGTATGAAATTGCCCGTAAGAACACAAAGAAAGCAGCTGATCACAACAAGAAGCAACACGACAAGAAAACAAGAAGCACAGTTCTTCAACAAGGTGATAGAGTCTTAGTTAGGAACTTGTCAGAACGGGGAGGACCCGGCAAGCTACGAGCTTATTGGGAGGATGAAATACACATTGTCATCCGTCATTTTGGTGATAACAGCCCAGTTTATGAAGTGAAACCAGAGAAAGGTGCTGGAAAGACGAGGATTCTTCATCGTACTATGCTTCTACCATGTGATATCCTAGGATTAGATGAACCAAATATTCCTGCATCAAAACCAAGCAGCAGTAAAGAACAAAGAAAACGTGCTGTTAAACGAAGGACTGAACCAGCTTTTGTTCCTGAGAGTGACAGTGATTCAGATCCGGAATATCCATCCGTGACACCCAATATGATGCGTCAAGTGATCAGAGAACCATCCGACAGTGAACCTGAGCAAGTTCAACTGGACCAGACTGAAGAAGAACAACCTCGTGCAGGACTTGATGATGTAAACCAGAATGAAGAGGTACCGTCACCTCGGAGAGCATCAGTTGAGACCACAGCAGAGGAAGAAAATGTTACAGAAGAATCAACTCGGTCAAGAAGTAGTTCAGAGAACAGTGTACCGCCAGAAATACCGGATGCACCAGAAATACCGGATGCACCAGAAATACAGGATGCACCAGAAATACCGGATGCACCAATAGAGAGACAACAGCGCCCTGCTCGTCAACGGCAACCACCTACACGTTTAGTATATGATCGTTTTGGAAATCAAGTGACTGAACCGCAGTTTTCCATCAATTCAATGTCTTACGGAGATCCAAATTTGAGGATTCGTGATAAACCTTTATCTCCAACAGCACCAGCGTTTTATCCACGATGTTTTGTAAATGTTCCGATTCCAGTTTACACCAGTAACTCTCATTTACCGCCATACCCATACCAGCCTATTGGGAACAGTTACTCGTAATGCAGAGCAACGAAATTCACGGCATCTATTATCTTTATTCCCTTAGTGTTTTACTTTCCAACTGCCATTCGTAACATATTACTACCAGTGACGGGTGATAATAAATTTATCTCATATGCCGTGGATACATTAATGTTACTGCAAGCTGTCCTAAGCCCTATTCTATATGCTTGGCAATGCCCCGAAATTGCAAGGGCAGTAATGGATTCATGGAGAAGCGAAGAGAGAGAGCTCTCTCCCTCTTACCCCATTCACACCATCACAGTTGATCCTGAAAACGTCATAAAAGCATGTGAAGTGGTGGCCGTTGCTGACGAGGGAGCACATCTGGCAGCGAGAATAAATAAAAGTTATAGAAATACCGAACAACCCTTTCCAATTGCATTTCCAGCAATAAATAAAGAAATGAGCATCAAAACTTGACACTTTGCCTCCGCAGGTGCAGTAGCAATCTAAGGAGAACATCATAATTTAACGACTTCCAAGAACGATATTCTCTGGGAGAAAAACAAAAAATGAAAAATGTCATGTTATGTTATATAATAACGTCTGACTGAAACTGAAATAACAATTTATCACAATGTATATATGAATAAGGGAATGGTTTCTTAGAATTAGGGAATCGTTTCTTAGAATTAGGGAATGGTTTCTTAGATTTGGGGAATGGTTTCTATGCTTTTGTTCGATTTCATATGATAGCTCTGGTAGATTGAAATAACAATTTATCACAATGTATATATGAATAAGGGAGTGGTTTCTTAGAATCAGGGAATAGTTTCTCTACATATGTTCAATTTCATATGGTAGCTCTGGTAGCTCTGAATCCATATAAATGGAAAGGTGATAAATGCAACTGTAGGCTCTGCAAAGTATATGTACCACAGGTTGGGTTCCTAACGGGTTAGACTTTTTACGTTTTTATCCTGTAATTATACTAGTATTATTATTTGTTTAGAAAAATTGTAAATTATGTAAGACAGTAGGCCTTAATTAGCTGCAATTTTAGTTATTGTTTTCTTTTCGCCTACTAAAATAAATAAATGATGATGATGATATGATGTTAAATAGCCAGATTCATAGATTGATTAATGGTACAAATCCTGGATTGCACTTCCATCATATCAATTTTGAAAGCTACAGTAGAGGCAGTTTCTATCTTCTCCACCCATAATTGAGTCCTAAAAGCTACAGTAGAGGCAGTTTCTATCTTCTCCACCCATAATTAAGCCCTAAAAAGGTAGCAACAGCAGTGGCTCCTTTTCAACTCAACAAAGTAAGGAGGGGTTGCTTGAAAATCTATCGCAATGTCTGGATCACAGCAAACTCACGAAGATTTGAAACTCATGGAAGGTTTCAAATTTTTACCTGGTGAGTAAAACAATTTGCAAGGCATTAGTTTCCAGTTCTTCATTGATATGTTTTACATCGCGTTTAAAGCGATTATATGGCAATGTTTCATCTCAGAACCCGTCAAAACAGGCCTAAAACGCTTGATCAAATCTATTAAAAAGGCAGTCTGAGGATGATAAAAACTAGGCGAAAAATGGCCGAAAGAAGTCAAGTGCACAAAATAGGGCACCAGTCTCTGCATAACCAATTGCCTTGCAGATCAACTTTTTTACTCATTCGGTATATACTTTCCAGCTAGGAACTAACCTTCCATAAGCTTGAAGGGCCATCCACTAATTTTGCTTTTGTGCCAGTATGCGTAAGTGCCAGTTGTAAGCATTCTGTTCCAAATTCGAAGTCATCATCTGTGCTCTGCGAAGAGATCCCAATTTCTTCACAAGAAATTAGTTGATAAGAAACAAATTCTACAATGACCGAAAATATAAGAAAATTAAAGTTCTAAAATAAACAGAAACAGGATGCGATTTCTTTCGTTTTTCAAATCTAATGAGACTACGACTTCTTATTGCTCCCAATGAGAACATATTTTTTCATCAGAACTTGATTCTCATGTTGAAATGTTTGCAATTTTGGGAAGGCTGTTGTAAGATGACTAAAGTTTTTCACTCGGCATGTCATGTAGTGTTCTAGCTACCAGGCGAAGGTTGCAGGAAATTACAGGAAAAAGGTCGGATTAAGAACCAATCAAATTGCTCCATCCACTATGGAGGGTCTCAAGATAATGTAGACACATCAGTGATACGATGTTATTGGAGTGGAAGATTGCGGTCAAGCTAAAGGCCGACCTCCACTGCCGTAGTGTTTGTCGGCGACTAAAACGCTTGTCTAGTGCGCTATGCCATTCCTCCAAATCTCGCGATAATCGTTAACCCCCCCCCCCCCTCTTGATGAAGTACGTACTTTTATGTATCTTCGTTATGTAAGTGTAATCATTTATGTGTAGCTTTAGCAGTCGCATATTTAGTTCAGATCCAGTTTTCATGTCCTTTATGTAATGGCCATGGGGTAGTCATTGTCTCTTGCTCCCTGTGGTATCGTCCTTGTAGTGTCGTAAAGTGTTTATATGTAGTGTCTTAAATAGCTTGTTATTGTAAATTTTTGAATTGAATATATAAAAACAAACAAACAAAAGTATATACTCAAGTATTAGGAACAAGTTTGTGAAAAAATTGTCGACAATCTTTATTCCCCTTCCGTCCATTTATATTTTTGTGAAGAGTGGTAAAAATGGAAAAAGCGACCAAAATCTGCGTTTCCTAATGTTCTTGCGACTCTTCTCTCAGCCAGAATTTGCTATTGTTGAAGATACAGCGGCATTGCTACGAAACACTAAATGCCGTGTAAAAAGAAAAATCTCGACAAAATGTGAATAACAAAATGTGAATAACAAAGGTACCTTACTGTAAGCATCGAAAATGACATCATATGCAAATGCTTGTGGCATTTCACTTGCTCTGCATTTTGAGCTAAGAAGATAAAGAGAAACATTGGTTAACCAGTACAAAATATTTTCAATTTAAGACTTGACCTTCATGAGATCAGGGATGCGATTGCCAACAGTGGCGGAACAACGAGAGGGTGAGAGGGTAAATACCCCCGCTTCCAAAATTGGGCTAAACTTGTAAAAGAAAAATGCAATGGAAATGTCTGAGTCCATCCTACAAGCTCCCAGTTTGAAAATTGTGGACTTCTACCCCCTCGCTATTTTTGCCTGGCTCCGCGACTGATTGCCAACACGAATTCAGCAGATAAATTTAGAAATAACAACACCTCCATTTTGAAGGCCCTTGCTTTCTTGCTTAATACGTGCATCGCTAAAACAAGCATCGCTAAAAACTAAAAATTGAAACAAGCATCGCTAAAAAGAATATAATTGGGTGCTATCATTTCATAGAATATAATATGCACCGTTGTTGTAATTGGGTGCTATCATTTCATTTATTGACTTCTAGATGCTCAAGATCCTTTTATCGAGGCATTTTACCGACAGGGTATACTTTAGATTCAATCAGGAGAACTTCACAGAAAATCATTACAGAATCCACCTTTTCGACGTAGGAGGTACGAGTTTTTATTCATCACGTGATTTGTAAAATAATGCGTTCTAATGTAATTCTGAAAATGATGATGATATGAAAAATGATCTTTCTTCGATCATGGCAAATTACCAAGTTTCCTTCGAGCAATTCATTTGAAAGAATGGGGAAATAACATTTTGCACGATTAATTTTAAAGTTTTGCGAAGATTCGACTCCTGTGCTCATGTAGCAAACGAAATCACCATCACAGAGCAAGAAAAATATCTTAATTACATCTCTTCCTGACAGTTCACACCTGCGAAAGAGGAGTAAGACTGGCGTCTTTCTATTGCGAGTGGTTCGGATGTTTACCCACAAAACTTACACAATATATCGAAAAAGGATATTTTGATCTAGCCATATTTTGCTTCTTACCTTCCTAAGTTTTGAATACTCTTAAATTAAATTAAGTTTATATTTTTCAAATAATCTAAATTAATCTACGTCAAGAGAAATTTGAAGAACAACAATATATCAAAATTTAGTTTATTTGTAAAGGGTGGCTAGCTGTGCTTCTTTGAGCGATTTAGCAAAATGTACGCTATATGCCTGTTTAGATCATATGCTTGTTTGGGCTACATGCCTTCTTGGCTTTTCCGAGATATGGGGGGTCGAGTTCATTTTGTATTGCAAGATGTACGTATCTGTTTGTACCTTGTTTTGCATCAGAATACAAACTTCCAAAAGAAATTGTAGCAATAAAAATATGCACCATTTGAGTATTTATTTCTTTACAGGCTAATTCCGAATATTGGGGGAGGGCCTAAGCCCAAACCCGGATTGTAAACTTTTTTTGCAATAGATTGTAGGCATTCTCAGGTGAAAATTTGGACAAGAATTTAACTCGGACAAAAGAAAGAAAACTAGGACAACAAATGTGATCTTACTTCTCTTGATCTTACTAGATCGAGACATAAAACCGAACGAATGATTCAGACTACATTTCGTGAGGTTGAAAATTCATTTTTGGGTTGCCTTCCATCAACAATATTTAGTGGAGGAGAAATAATGCAGTCATCTTTGAAGTCTCAAGCATCCATTTCACGCATTGGCAGCACTAAAGAAGCAATGCTAACTGACGGATATTGAATTGAATGGAATTACATCTGTGGTCAACGTTTCAAAACAGACTCAAAAGAGAATGGAAAACGCCTACTTGGTGCGAAAAGTTTTTGTAAATGGAGTCTTACCGCACTAGCGAATTGTCGAGCATTCCAAATTCATCTGTGAGCACGATGGTTGAGACGAGAGGACGGATGGCACCACCTGCCTGTTGATAAACAAAACAAATAAACAAAACAAATAAACAAAACAAATAAACAAAACAAAATAAACAAAACAAACAACTGTAAATTTGAAATAATTAGATCATGAGCTTTTTACCAATATATCTAAGGGGCCCATTACATGGNAAACAAAACAAATAAACAAAACAAATAAACAAAACAAAATAAACAAAACAAACAACTGTAAATTTGAAATAATTAGATCATGAGCTTTTTACCAATATATCTAAGGGGCCCATTACATGGAGCGGGCTTGCCCGGTTAACCGAGGTGGAGGTTTTCACCCGGGATCCCGGGGTCACTAGCAGTTACAGTGTTTGAGAGACTTTCGATTACATGGCAAGCGGGCTAGCCCGGTTAGCCGAGATCTCGCCTGCTGCCTACCGGGCTAGCCCGGCAAAACGGGCTGGAAGTTACACATTCTTCTCATGTAATCGATTCAAGGCCGGGCTAGCCCGGCAAAGCGGGCTGAGAAATCTGCAACGCATGCGCTTTATGAACAGATTATACGATTATGGCGCCAAGTATTTCACAGCCCGGGCTGGAATTCTCCATGTAATCGCTCAGATCATTTCAGCCCTGTAAGGCGAGCCAGCCCGTTTAACCGGGCCAGCCCGCCCCATGTAATCAGGCCCTAATAGACGATTGCACTAAAGATGGCGTCGGCGAATTTTAAACATGATCCTTTGTACCCCAAGGTGAATCTTCCAATTAAATCAAACGAAATTCTTTGAGACACAAAGGATGATGGTACAAAATCCCCCGACGCCATCTTTAGGCAACAGTTTCTTCTCGAGACTTATTCTAAGCAGTCTAGGCAGAGTCTTTACGACAGCAATTATTCCTGATGAAACCCACCCTGTCAGTTTTTCCTGAGGTCAACGAAGCTTGTAAATAAGTAAAACGGGTAAATAAAAACAAGCAACTTTTGGACCATCGTACGCAGCCGGTGATCTGATGGACCGACTTCAAAGATTTTTGCTTTGATCTGTTGATAAAAATCTCACGTAGAGGTTAAGACCAAGTTTAGGCTATGCTGTAAGCATTTAGGTATGGTAAAAGCGACTGAATTAAAATTTCTTCAGGCCTCTGGAAGAAGCTGGTCAATGTTTCATCTGCTGCAGACTTGTTTTAAGTCTCTCTCTTCTCAGCACAAGACATGCAAGATGAACACAGCAGAACGAAGGAGAGAGAGACGAGGATAGAGAGAGAGAGACTTGTGAGATTAGGAAATTGAAATCGATACTCTTTGTTTCTCTTTTTCCTTCCTTCTGCCTCCCTGCTTACTCGCATTGCATAATTCATGTCTTGTGTTGACAAGAGAAAGAGACTTGTAGCAAGTCCACATCTGCTATAAATCTTTAACAGTTACATAAGTTTCTTTATGTCAGTGAAGCAAAAGAAATACATGTCTTTACTAAGTAGAACAGCAACGCTTTGCACTATATATATTCATTTCCTAATTCCCATGACATAAAACAATTTAAAGACTGTCTAGCAGATGAAACATTGACTAACTTTTTCTTTGGGCCTAAAGAAAGCTTTGACATTGTTATTATAATCGATCATTTTTACGACACTTTGGTTGGTTTAAATACGAAAACTTCGTCTCGAACTCTCTCTGAGTTAGACTTTCATCAAAGAGATCAAAGATCAAAGTAAATATCTTCGAAATCGATACGAATCAGCGAAGGAAGGAAGGAAGACGGCGTGAAGAGACGAACAAGAACAACTGAATATTCATGTTCTAAAAGAGAATGCGAAGTACGCAGGGAATACTAAAGAGAATAGGATTATTAAAGTATTACAGTATAGTTTTAATTGTACATGAATGCCATCTGCAAATTTCTAGAAACGGTATTGACCAACCTGGTTTCGAGGGCCAGTTTCCAGCCTCCTTTTGGGCCATGGGGACGAGGTTGGGTATTGACTTATTCATTCATGTATTCCTTCATTGAAAATTTCAGATAGGAACTCGCACGTCTTGAAACATCTCTAAGTTTAGAATTGCTTGTTTGCTCAGAGGATTGTGGCAATTCTGGACTCTGTCCCCACTTCTTACCAACTTAAGATTTAAGATCAAGAAAGCCATCCACATCGTCTCTGCCAAAAAAACATCTGTTTCAGCAATCTAACTTAGCATTGGTGTTTCTGTGAACCAAGTAGCGTAAACGATACAAGTTACTGTAAAAAGTTTGCACAGCAATCAATCAGCTCTGATTAAACAAACACAGCCTTTGTAACTACCAGATTGGTGTCCGCAATTTACTAGACCAGATCGCTCTCCCTGGTCCCTCTTGCTAATCTATGAAAATATCTACTCGCATGACATAATTAGAACTGCTTTCTTTCTGGAAAATGAACAAATTTTAACATTTTGATAAAATTTTTAGAATTTTGACCTGCAAACATTTCGGACTATCTGCATGACTGTCTCTTCATAGAAAATCTTACATCGTTTGAAATTAATAGTTTTTTACCCCATAGCGTCGTGCAGCAATTGCAACTTCTCTGAGTGTACTTTCTTCTACCAATGGTCTCACAGCATCATGAATAACAACCTGACGAGAGATAGAGTAAATTATAACAAATAAAATGGGTCAAATAGAAATACCTGCGAAAATATGAAAATGGTGCATATACAAGGGTAAAGTGGAGAAAAACAAAGAACTGCCGGCTGTCTCAAAAAAGTAAACAGGTTTGAAAGATCCTATCCTATCAAAATCCTATTTTTACACCTATCGCTAAAATTTCTTTTCCTCCGTTTTCGCTATTGAATAAATTATTTTTAAGAGAAACAAATTCTTTGTGATCTTGAATTAAAAGGTATGAAATGATATATTGAAAAATCATTTTGAAGCATTCTCTTTAAGTTTTAACAAACAGTCCTAATTTTGCGATTTTTTATGATCATTTAAGAGTTGCATTCTTTTCTGACTCTTGAAGGGTCTGTTTCAACCAGCATGCTTCGCACGTGTCATCTGTTTGTTGTCGCCATTTTCACGGGCCATGAAAATGGCTACAACAAAGGCCAACAAAGAGATGGCATGCGCAAGGCATGCTGGTTGAAATAGACCCTTTAAAGTTAACGTAAGGTTTTTCAAAATATTTCACTGTTTTTGGGTCACCACGTACACCTAGAAAACTAATTTGGCCTTTCATCTTTTAGCTCAAAGAGAAGATTTGAAGTTTGATTTGAAGTTCGAAGCCCGTTGGTAGAATTATATCGGAAGGGTTACAAAAGTATGAGAAAGAACGAACGCTAATCTTTTGGATGTAATAGCATGATGATTCCACTCGAAGGAAAAAGATTGCAAAATACATTTGGTCTCTGCGTGAACACTTGAGCACATGTAATTAACATGGAATGAACAATTGCAATGAGTGGCGGTCATTTTTCCAGTGCAAATGATTCAGTAAGACAGCTGTTTATCAAAAATAGGCGTTGGCAAATGAATTGTAGTCGGTTCTTTCTTTACGGGATTAGTTTATAGCACAAACAGCAAAAGTCTACAAAAGCAATGTGTTCAAATTTTCTGATGTACCGTCATCAAAACTGGGAGAGGGACATTCACGCCAGACTAAAAGTCAGTTCAATTCATGTAAATGTGTTTGTCGCTATAGGTTATTAGACGAATAGGTCCATTAACAAATGTCGGAAAACGATACCCCCGGTGCAGCTGCTCTAACTAGTTCGTTTCTTGAAGTTGATTAAGTCACTTTGCCATGGACATTCCGAATATCGATGTTGTCTTGCGGACTGACTTCCAGGGGGGACGGGGGGGAGGTACTAAAACTTAACCTATCATGACAATAAAGTACATTTTCGGAATCTACTCATAAAGACCATTCTTTTCATTGTATCCGATTTTGATAAAAATGTATAGCAATTTAACACTTTTTAGGGCTTTAAAGAAATATAAAGCAAATATTGAGGTTTATGAAACCTCCCCTAAAACTTTTCCCCAAAGCAAATTTTAGCGGATGTTTTATATGTGTAACATTCTGCATCGATTGGTGGGAAAGCCAGCCTGGTACCAAAAAATGCCCCAAATGCTTATATTTTTAGGCAGCGTTACTTAGATCCAGTCCCTGTTAATGTCACAATTCTCTCGATCACTAGCAAATCACGCTAAAATTCTAAAATCAGCTAGTCTGCACTTTAGCGGACCAGCTTTCAATATCGGCACCTTATGTGTCATTTGGTAAGGGTCGGGGTTAGGTTTTGGAAAAGAGGTTCTAGTTAGGGTAAGTTAGGGTTTAGTTAGGGTAAGGTAGGGTTTAGTTAGACTTATTACATGAGTCCTTGTTTTCGCTCCATTCCCCCTAACCATACCCCCACAATACCCATTCCGCTTCAAACAAGTTTTAGCGGAATATGACTGTAACAATAAATAACAATTCAATTCAATGGAGCAAAACTTTGACTCATATCATCAGTCTAGGGTTTAGTTAGGATTAGTAGGGTATTTGGTCAAATTCCTTCCTGAGAGATATGACATAAATCTGGTCCCTAAAGTGCAGTCATCCCCTAAAATCAACTATATAATTCAACAAAATTTGACACGCTGAAAAAGCTTATGAAACAACCTCAATAAAAAGTGCCCAAGATGCTATTTTTAGACAGGGGTTCTTGGACATGTACCTGGCTGACTTTGAAGAAATTAAATTTGCCCCACTATGTTAAAATGATAAGACAATCTTACCACATCTGGCTTGGTCTCGTTTCTTCTTAATGACTTTATTCCTTCGTAAATACTTCTATGCCTAAGGGGGTAAAGATCCAAACTAACAGTATTTTCTGAGTACAAAAGAATTTACAGCTAGTACATCCTGAAAAATTGGCCTAAAACACAACTATAGTTAACTCCAAGAAGGTCATTCTATGATACTTTAAAAGCAATTTTGCTACATTACATCACTAATAGTAATAGGATGCACACTGTATAGCCTTAAATTCTGAAGAACCTTCTTGACATATGTTGCCTGCACTTTTTGTAGAGCTGAATAACTGTGATTCATGATCGTTGGCTTGAATTAGCTTCTTTCATCGCTATGTAAAATGCCAACTTTAAATGAAATAATGATGATGATGATGATGATTCAGTTAACGTCTACATCAAAAAATTTTAGCAATCATATTACAAAGAAATTCTCAATATCATTACCTTGTTCTTTGGCCCTCTGAAAGAATAATCTTTGTATATCCTTGCTCCTTTATGATCTAAACAAAATAACGATGGGTGTACAAGAATAAAGCTTATTTCATTGGAACAAGTAAGGGGTAAATGCAAAAATGCATGAAAAGATTCAGAAACTGATGGAGCTGACAATTTCAGACTTGGAGACAAAGAAAAAACTTTTTGTTATTTTAAGCTGTGATTTCAAATTTTATTGTCTTTTTGGGGTGAGTATAATTTCCTTTATTATATGGCAATCAAAATATAGCTCGTCGGGCCGGCAACGGAGCAATTTGATTGTTCTTTATCCTTCTACAAAAGCCATATTTTTCAAAGCCATATAGGATTGGTATTGCCTTAGAATCAACAACAAGAGAAAATATCTTTGTTTAGGCCAGGCCGCTAAAATGGATAACAAAGGTTTAGCTCAGTCCTCAAAGACTTGTTTACTTTTAATTCGAAGAAGAGGTTGAACCATTCAAGCTCATAAACAAAGAAAATGCATATATACTTGGCCTTGAAATAACCAAATAAAATGAATAACAAGAACAAGATCGCAAGTAGAATGCCATGTTTCACAAATTCCTGCCATAAAATAAAGCCTTTATTAAACGATTATATACTTGATCCATGCTGGAAAATATTTGGACCTTAGTTTTTTTAAGGACCTCACTGTGTTCAGTCTGTACATCAAACTGCGGTCCGAATATTTTCCAGCAGTGATCTCATAATTGTTTAATAACCATAGATTTGAAGCCTTCAAAGTTATGATTTTCCTAAATGCCTTTAAAGTCAAGCACTTGCCTGCACTGCGTACATTTACATAAACTTTGAAGCATAAATGCTGAATAATCCCTTACATTTTCCATATATGTCCTCCATTCTTTAGCAACTGGAACTGCAACAGTTTTAATCCAATGGATCCTGAAGAATTTATCAATTTTGTTCATACAAATTCTTACAAATTCCCAAGAATTCATCATATTCCTACCAATTCTTTTTAAATTCTCACAACTGGGTGAATACTACAGTAAGTTATGTACTGTAAGAACTGTATTGAGCATAGTTCTTTTGTGACTTGCACACATTTCAGTTCACTTTGCAATGAATTCATAAAAATTCTTGTGAATTACTGGATGTTCAATTACAAAGAACTTTGATGTAACAGCCTTATAGTTATTTTCCAAAATGTCTGGAATAAGCAATGTTTTTCTACATCTACAAGCATTCAACCAAATAGCCTATTTTCATTTTCTATTGATTGTACTTGTGCCATGAATGCACTTCTTGCTAAAAAATTATCAAAGAACAAACTTTTTCTGTTACCTTTGAAATGTGTCCAAAGCATAACAGATTAACGGTCTTCCACATATCAACAGGAACTAAAATAAAAATACATTTCTTTAGATGAATCAGGCCTCTCCATAAGATCTTGAATATGACTGATAATAACACTCCTTTTCAGTCAGGCCAACATTTGCCCTCTACCACAATAAATAAATGGCAAAGCTTATTTCCTCTGATTTTGGATGGAGAGCAGCCATACAAATGCTGTGCTCTTTCCCCAGTATGCAAAATGTGGCAACTGCACGCAAGAGATTTTTTACAAAATTTTATGTGAATGCCAATTTTGAATTAGATTTAAATTCTCTAGTTTAAAAACAAAAGAACCAAAGACCCTGCACACTAACACGCCACTGCTTTGTTGGTCTGCACGCATGAGATGTTGTCGAGAACTGCCACACTCTGCAGACTGGCTCTTTCCAAAATGACCCAAATTGTTTTTTTAGTCTCCGTCAACACTAGAAGCGAGCCTTGTGATATCATTGAAAGCTTTATTTACCAGATTGGCAAAGTTGAATTAATCCAAATTTGTTGCATTGCTGCACTTCATTGTTATCTGAAATGTGTCAAGGAAGATGCGCCAAGTGTGCATTCAGCTTAAGGCAATATTTCCTGCGTGCTGGAGTATTATGGTATCTGCATGCAATTCATCTTTTATCCCCTCCTACCAATCCTATGATCTTTTGCTGTTTTCAGGTCAAGAAGGTGTTGTGGCGCTGTGGTGCAGCCCTCTAATTTTCAATCAAAATAGTTCAGAGTGAGTGCTGTAGTCAAGTACGACTAAATTACATCAGCGTCATAGGTAGGTGTGCTGAAAGTAAAAGCCAGAAATCACCTTCACCAGCCAGTTCAATGGATACGATGGCCTAAACTTTTAGGCCCTCTCGTCTCCGTCTGGTATACCAGTATACCTACATTTCAATTCATTGAATCCTCGAATTTTAAAAGTATGAAGAATACACCTCACCTGTTTTGGCATCTTTTCTCCCATTCTCTCTCCAACACCACCAGCAGGGAGTACGGCATCAACCCTAAAATCGATATTTTCTTCAATCTTCTCCATTGCTCCCTTTCCAAATCCGCGCCCTTTTCCAAATACAGATTTTCTTCATTGAGTTGAATTATCCTTCACGCCCAGGCTCCAAGAAAATCATTTCCGGTAGACACGTTGAAAAACTGCCGAAAAAGCTTATGACGAACGTGACGAAAGACAAATAATTTCTCTTAGTTTTTACACATAGAAAGGTGGAAACGCTAACTCTTATTTTGCTACCGTTTGGTAATTATCTGTTGCCAACTGTTCAATTGTTTGGTCTTCTGATAAAATATCAGAAACATGCAAGAATTTCGTTGCAACTTCCAGCAATTTTCATGATTTTCGATGAATAAAACCTTTTCTTCCAAATAACGACCTTTTCATGTGCATTTAACCAACGTTTAATCTTTGACTTGGCACAGTCCGTACCATGAGGTGGTAGGTTGGCCTAGTGTGGCATCTCGTAGATCTCGTAAAATCCTTTGCATAAGTTTTGCAAGAATTCTTCATACTTCCCAACAAAATTTGTGAAACTTTAGCCGCTTCAAAGCCCCTTAAAGGTTCTTCAAAGAAGTTTCTTCGAATGTACAGAGATGGAGAGACGGGGTGACAATTACTGCCATTCTTGATGAGTCCCACTTTTGCAGAAGATCTTCAAAACAACAATGATATGCAACAAATTGTAACTCTCAAAGGAACTATGATAATAAAACTATTTACAATTTACAATTTTAACCCTAACACGGATATGATTTAATTCAAATGGGGTCATTATTAACGACATATAACTGGGAGATAATTTAAACAGACGGAGAATATACAGATGAACAGAATAATGAGTGGGAATACTTCAAATGAACCACAATCACAATCACCCAAAAAGTCCATTCAATGGCCTTCTAGCGAACGATACTTAGTGCTTGCAGCGAAAGATAACGGTGGCAATAAAGCAAGTCGAAACGCTCGAAAGAAAGCTTCACATCCTCTGCCAACTTCAGACACTTAACTATTGGAAATCACCTTGCGTAATTGTGAAGCAGTATCTTTTCTTTGTTCAGATGGCATTGCATTTAAATCATGGCATTAGGATAAATTCAACTCATTCTCTCGATCATCCACAATAATAAGTCCATTGGTACTATAATACTAACATAATACAATTTGACATGAAGCTTTCTCTATTGATAGGGGGGAGATGAAGTTTTTAAGCAAATCGGGCCCTCCAGAGCACTGACAGCCCTGATAAACTGGTCAGAAAAGTTAGTAATGGCTGTTCCAAACATCCTTACAATTTTCAGCCGTAAAATGAAAGTTCGAAACCCAAAGCGTGTGGCCTAAAACTAAGGCGGTATATTCTACAACAGGAGTGACGACAATGGGTTAATATTACAGGCACTAAAGGGGTATTATCACCTTAAGCTGAATTGACACTTGATTGTTTTCTTGATGCTGCCCAGATAAGCCTCGCGTTTTTAGAAGCATGGGCCTTATATGGGCATCCGGCATACGCGAGTCTTATTTGGCAGCGGCAAATTCAGGTTCAGTTGCCTGCCACTAAATATCATGAAAACTGGTAAAATACTCTGAATAAAGTTCTTTGGCAAGGAGAACAAGCAGGTAGCGAACTCAGTTTATGGCCTAATTTTGCTAGGCAAGCAACAGCGTACTAATTTGCACATTCATAAACTTATGTGTTTGATAACTTAGTTAAAACTGCATATAATATGGTAATCTGATTATTAATCACACTACTACGAAACTTAGATAACTTCACAATTTAAACGTTTGCTGTATCAATTATACTATCAACATTAATTAATAATTATTAACAATTTTCCCAAAAACCAACCCTGGGTCAACGGGTCAACGAAACAAGCAATCCTACAGTCAATCGAATCCTGCAACGCGTATCATCATCGGTGACTTCAAAAGGGCTCAAACTTATGATCTTCTGTGAGACAGCAGGAGTGCCAAATAATCAGCCAACTTCTATCTACCGGATGTCCCAAAGAAGGAGACTAAATTTGAAAAATCACCAACATTCTACTATTATTCTTATCATTAAAATTTCTTTCGCCCTGCTTTGTCAAAGATCAAATTACTTTCAAAATGACTTCATATTTATAAATAGGATTGCAGTGACAGCAGTGTGTATCAGATATGTTACGACTAAATTATATCTTGCTAAAAAAATTGAAGAATTACCTGTTCTTTCGGTAGTGTGTCTGTTTATGTATGATTTCTTTAATCATGGTATCTACTATTAACATAATTTACCTATCAACATAATTTAGCTATTAACATGATTTACTTAAATTAGGTTTTTAATGTCCATGTATGAACAGCCTTACTCCATATACATCAAAGAATAAAAAACCAATGACATTCGTTATTTTATAGCAAATGAATCAACACAACATGTATTGGCACATTTGGCATTGATGGAACAATCGGTATCTCGCTCAGATGCGACTGGCACATTGGACATTTTATGCCTTGAGATTTGGTGCATTTGAAATTACCACCTTTATGGAACAATCATCACTTTGTAAAGGTAAAGTAGGTGCTTGGCTTATGTGCCACACTTGATATTTCGGTCAGTTAAAGGGTTTGTGCAAGGTTGAAAGCTTGCATTTGCAAACGGCAAACGATCTAAAAATTTCCTATTCAAATCGAGGTTGCACACGAGCCTTGAGCAATGGATAGCCAAAGCCTATTTAACATTGCACATTCCCTTTAATACTGGCACAGATAAGGTAGTCGNATCTCGCTCAGATGCGACTGGCACAATGGACATTTTATGCCTTGGAATTTGGTGCATCTGAAATTACCACATTTATGGAACAATCATCACTTTGTAAAGGTAAAGTAGGTGCTTGGCTTATGTGCCACACTTGATATTTCGGTCAGTTAAAGGGTTTGTGCAAGGTTGAAAGCTTGCATTTGCAAACGGCAAACAATCTAAAAATTTCCTATTCAAATCGAGGTTGCACACGAGCCTTGAGCAATGGATAACCAAAGCCTACTTAACATTGCACATTCCCTTTAATTCTGGCACAGATAAGGTATTCGTTACTTGACACAATGGGTCAATCTGGGACAAAAGCAACAATCGTCACTTTGTAAATTTGAGGTCAGGGACAAGTGGCGCATTTGAAGTCTGTGCAAGGACGGATATTTCCCATATTTGATACTTGTCTTTTTTACCGTACATGGGCACAAAATAGAACACGGAGCAAACTTAAGATAACATGAGACTTGTAGGGTAAGGCCAATTTTGAAATTGAGCTGCTGGGTGAAAGACGATAAAGTTAAAGATGGCGATGAGGAACTTCTCACAAAGATGCATTGTGTCCCAATTACGAATCTGTAACGATTCTATAGGGATTCGATTAAAGAACGCACGGCATCGTGGCAAAAGTTCCTCGCTGCCATCAGTATCGTCTATTGCCATTTTGATCATACTATTGGTGCATCGCAAAGCGAGATATCATTATTCCCATACGTCTCTCAAAACAAAACAGCAACCATGAATTTTGCGTGTTGACGAACTTCCAATAATATACCCAAGAACCTCCAAGTTGCAGATCTGTGAACTTTTTTGATATTGTGCCTGAAATGCAACGTTTTTGCCTGCGTTACTTCATTCATTTCTTTTCCACTAGTGGCTTCCAATTGCTTTATTTCAATATATCTCTTCATTTTTGTTTTTATAACTTATATTCTGTGTTTTGCCTTCTTTCCCATTACAACGTTGCATTGAATAGCATTATAACATTGATCAACTGGGTTTTCCTTCTTTGCCTTTTAACCAATACGTCACCATTTTCCCTTTTCCTTTTACATCAACTAGTCCACGACATTCGAATGTAAATCCACGAGTTGATAGAATATTGTAAATACTTTGTGTTACCTGAAAAAATCAAGACATGCTCAATTAATTATGACAAAACGTAAAAGAAACAAAGAGAATTGTTAAAACTAACCGGAAGATGACATATTCATCCCAAATATCAATATTCATCATTCCAGCAAGCAAACAATCCTTAGCCTGTTAATTCCTCAATGAAATAACGACTCACTCTCGGATCTCGGATCAAGTGCTTTCAAACTAGTTACTGATGATGAGCACAACTTAAAATAAAAAAACATGAACCACGGAAATGAAGAAAATGCTACTGGCAGGATAAAACTGATTGTCAGAATGCTGCAACTGATATGCTCCGGAATCAGATACATAAATACGTCCAGATAATGAAATTGAAGAGCTATGGATTTGAATGCGCTGGAGGGTACCTCTCAAAAATATTCAACAACAGAAGATAAAAGCCAGTAAAGAAATCAATTAATCAAATAATCATTTAATCGGTCAAACAAACAAACAATCAATCAATCAATAAATCAATCAACATAGTATTACCTGTATTAACCCTCCTCTTCCTGTACTATACATCCGACTTGCTACATTAACAGTATCACCCCATATATCATATTGTGGCTTACGAGCTCCAATTACTCCTGCTACGACCGGCCCACAGTTGAGACCTGAAAATAAGATTAAATAGATTATATCTATATCTATATAGAATCTTGAATTTCTTTACTAAACTTTCGATCATCTATCCAAGCTGTCAACATTCAGGAAATCAATTTTCAAAATACTGTTTTCTTCAAAGGCATGTTCCAAATTTCATACCTCTTATCGATATTTGGATTATCTTATTATAGGAAATTAACAACTCATGAAATTAAAGCAAATTTAAAATATTTGCATTAATTTAAGTATTTTGCTTTGCGTTGATTTGCTGTACCTTAAATAACTGACGTGTTAATTAAAACGACGATAACTTCCTTCATTTTGATAAAGTAATAAAATTATGATTCTACAACATTGCAATGTCATTGTCACTTGTCTCTTGGTCAAGCCTATTAGAATTAACTAGCATCATATGTCACACAGTTTGCATTTTGTTCAACTTTCAATAGAGTGATCGAAATTAAAGGTCCCTCAACTTTATGAACATTCTTCTCAAATACTTTCAGTGCTTCTGGTAGGGTTTCAATGATCTGATAAAGTAAAGCAACCTTTACGGAATTCAAGAATGATTACAAACCGATTTTAAGCTGGAAATTGTTAAACGAATGTCTATTCATATCTTCTAACGTAGCTTTCATCGCCATTGCAAAATCAGCTAATGCTTCCACGTGATCCAATGACGCTATCTCCTCCTAAAATAATACAGAACAATCAAGGGATAATCACATAGCATAAGTTTCGTCATAATTGCCCAGCGCAAGACAGTACAATTTAGATGATAAATAGGATGCAATATTTGATCACTTTCTAATTCAGATTCTCCTGCAAACGAATGATTTAAAGGTACAGCTGAATTTCCCTGTCTGTACGTCTAAAAAACATCCCAAATTCTGGCTGCATAAACTCCATCTCCAAGATTATGTCTTTATAGTTACGATGATATCTAGAACTCGATTTCTTACCGTGAAGATTCATTTGCTATAATTTCAATCAAAGTTTTTGGCTATTTTCTGAGCATGATTCTAATAAAAGAAATCGCCCTTTGGTAGAAAGGTATTTGAAGTACTCTTTGCCAGCATATACAGAAAGATATATAGGCACAAAATAACGAATCAACTTACGATAGTTTCTTGAGCTATTCCTGCTGCTGCCATGTACGTTTCACCGATTGTTTTAATCTTCTCTATTGACTTGTATTTCTTGTCCGTAAGGAGCTAAATAAAAACATTCCTGAATTTAAGCATCAAGTCAATAAGATACAATCACCAATGTCAATCAACGTCATTAACTCACAAAATTTTGTTTATCTTATAACAAGCAGGAATAGACTTCCTTACAATCAAGCGTACAATATATAGGACAAAGCTTCTTCGATTCTCATCGCAAACCAAATTTTCACTGTCAATATTTGTGAAACATTTTACGCCTAAATTCAGAAATTTTACAGAATTTTTCAAACTAGTATACAGTTTTTGGGACACCCGGTAGAAAATTACTGAAACGAGCAACAAATATTTACATTTTCTATTATGGTAGTTTTCTGTTTTTACAAACGGTCATAAATTGATATAAATATCAACCAAAGTAGAACAGATGTGAATAACTAAAGGAGCTGAGAACGAAACATTTGATCTCTCAATTACTAAAAAAGGAATTGCAAGAAACTTGTGCGAAGAGACAAAACGACACGAATGAACAAAAATTATCAAATCTTAATGAAAAAAAAAATTAAAAATGCTAAATTTACCTCATCAAAGTCGACGATAATTTGATTCAGTACACGCAGACATTCAACACCTTCTCCATTTGCATCAAGTTCGTAATAGAATTCGTTAAAATTACAAATATTTGAAAACATGACAGCAACATTTGGACAAGCCTGGGCATACAGCTCCTGAAAGAAAGGAAAATAATTAAACTCATCTTCGGAGGACTAAATCGTGCAGGTTATCTATTAAAGTTGTTCTCAGTTGCAGGTTTGATATACTGAATAACGTTTCGAGAGCTCTCAAAGCACTATGTCTACAGACGACATTAGACTGATACTAAATGCCAGGCTAAAAAGTCCGGAAATAAAAACAATTAGAGCGTTTCGCACGAATGATTTGCGCTATAGCAAATATCAGCTGACATCTAATGTGAGACTGACTTAAGTTTATCGGCTCAATAATGAGACATTCTCCATGCCATCAGTCTCCAGAAAGATGGTATATAAAAGTAACACGATAAAGTAATATTGTAATTAATTAATTAATTAATTAATATGTACCATTCCAGTGAGAAAATACCCACAGAAGCTGCTGAGCAACCAGACTTTAGTGAAAGATTACATTTAAGATGGCAATAGAAAAAACCATAGTTATACAGTATTGACAAAAAGGTTTATAGTTTTAAAACATTATTGATAAAACTTTTCTTGGTATATATTTGCGAGGCTGCTTTTACTGGGATCTCAGCAACAACAACAACAAGCAAAGAGAGAAAAACATCACAACTTACGTCACTTTTATCTCTTGACAAAAGAAAATGTTCGGCAACATTTCCAGGTAGGATATTATGTAATAAACGTCTATTGTATTCTCGTATTCCTTCCATATCTTCTTTTTCCTCTGTTGCTTGAATTTTCCACAAGAAGTCAAGTCTTGAAATTTGTTCATACTGCAAGAATGAAGGCAAGGTCAGTCCTTGGTTTTCCTGACGTTGGTATATCAATCACATCAATCATTAGCTATCTTCATAAACGTTTCGACCATAGTTGACACACAAAATGATACCGAAAAGAAGAAGGTAATACGCAGCAATTTTGATGTATTCACACTAATTATGGAACAAGATAACATCTAATAAAGTACAAATCATTAAACTAAACTAAAACTGAAAATACAATCCAAGAAAGTGCAGGATATCGCATACTCCCCAAAAAATGTCGTAGCGTGAAGATAATGTACTTATTGTTATACCAGGTGAGTCAAAACATGCATTCAATGTTTGAAAAATCATATTGAAAAATGATGCAAATAATTGAACAAATTTCAAATGCATCTTCTCATCGAGGTTTCAACTTAATCCTTTGCGATTATTCGCTTAGTTTTAGATGCGTTGTTATCATCCGTCGGGCAATGGCGTCAGAATTATTCAAATCGGTTGCATGGTTTTGCAGGACGATTGTATATACATTTTATACAGTGTATAAACAGTGTATATATTTTTAGATAACAGTTCGTTGCTTTAAAAAATGAGTTCACAGCTTGAATGGCTGGCAGTAAAATTTGAACAGTTCAGTGAACACTGCTGAGAAAGGCTGGTCTCTAAAAACCACAGAACTGCTCGAGCAGGCAGCGTCAGGTATGGCAATTCGATAAGTTAAAGACCCATTGCTAACCATGATCCTTTGTGCGCCGAATGAAAAGCAAGACAAAGAGGATCTAGGCCAAAAACGACTTTCAGATAATACGAAAGTCGACTTTGGCGCCACGAAAGATCATGGTTAGCAATAGGTGTTTAATGTAAAAGTAATTTCAAGAAATTCCAAAGCAACAACCACAAAATAAAAGTTACAACAACTACTTCAGGGTGCTATTTGTAGCAAATTTCTAACAACAGAAATAGTAAAGAACAACGCTGCAAAATGTTTACTAAAAATCGGACATGACTTGAATACGGTACCAAACTAACATAGCATAGGATAAGTATTTGATAGGACCTACTAGATGACCATGAAAGAACAGCGCAACAAGAAAATAAATTGTGACGGTAATCGTTTCCACAGCCACTGGCGAATGTTTCTTTTGCCTGAAAGAAAAGGAGAGAACTCAAAATTCTCAAATAATTAAATTGATCGCTCAGGCATGGCGCACAACGATCGAATACGATTGATGCTTCAGGACAAAATACAGAATGTCTCAGAACTTTTCGTAGAACCGCGAACAGTCATTCAAATTTCTCGTACAGCCTTTGCTTTCCATCAACAACGGGGATCGAAATGTAAAGCTAAGAATTACCACTTCACGAAACGATTCTACACCATCGAGTGCATGAAAAATTTCGCGGTTTTAGCGATAAGATTTGCTGCACCAATTATGCATAGATGTCTAATGAGAACCTTCGTAATTCACGAAAAACTTCATCCCCTTAACTTCATATTTGTGAAGATTCTTTATCATTATTGACACTGTCGATATATATAATTTACCAATAGTTAGTATAGAGTGAAGTAACCATAGTAACGAATTTTACCAGGTCAATGCGATTCAATTTTTGTGACGATTAGCAATAGGCCTAAATTAGGAGACCAAGTTATTTGCTTCGCAAAGATGTCGAAGAAGATGCGCAACAATTGCAAAGCAACAAGGTAATAAAAGCAACACCTAGCAAGGTTATGAAATTTTTAATCACGTCTTTTTGCGTTTTCATTCACATAGCAATCCATTTGTTTTCAGCGAATCCACGCATACGATGCAAGTTCGCTCTACTCTATAGAAATAAAAAAAAGATCTATCACTTACTGACACAATGCAATTTTATCGTGTCTCGCGAAAACAGCATGGTATTTTTCCACAACAATAAACACATAAGTGACTGTCATAATTCCAAGTGTTAATGCTTTGTAAATTGCCCCAAAGTGAAGAAAGACAGCGCAGCCAAGCATCACGAGGCCAACACAGTATGAAAAGTATTGCGGGAAATCACACGTCTTGTCATTTACAGTCAGTACACTACTTGTGCAATTCACAGGAGCATCGCTGACCTGACATGAAAACTGAAAAAGACATGAAATGAAATAAAACGCGTGAACTAAAATGAAGGGACATGATGACCAAAACAATCATTACAATTTTCAAGCAAACATCCTTGCCTGGACACCTCATATAACGTAAATCCTAATTCATTCAAATTAACCCAAGAAACTTTAAAATCTTAAATAAATAGCCTTATCCCCGTATTCAACGCCATTTCAAGTTACGTACAGAAAGAGCACATAAACACAGGAATGCCGACCCACACATAACACACCCCTTTTATTTTTTCATTTCAAGTATATCAATTGTTTCCAATTAATGTTTTTATAACAAGAAACTCGATTCTTTAAACTAAAAAAATTCAATTAATTAAAAGACACATTAGCTTTACAGGGGATGATCTCAAGCCAGTGTTAGAATCAGAACAATTTCCAATTTGGAATAAATCAAGAGAGATACTCACAATACTACCAAGAGCAGATCCAAATACCAAGAAAATAGTCAACACTGATATGAATTCGCACATAAACTTCCTTTCAGCAATCCATTCAGACATATCTCTCAACAGGGCCGGCATTTTCTGTGGAGGAAATTATAATCTAAATACTATTGCTGTATTTCAAGAGCATAATAGGAAAAAGGTACTGCAGGATAGAATACAAATAATAGATGTAATGCACAAAGATGTCCCACAGTAATTATTCTTCAAAATATGCCAGTAATGTGATGGGGTAAGTACTAAAATGTAGGTCGATAGGAGTAAATATGTCTTGCAGGGAAAACATTGTACACATATTTTTAACAGATGCTTCACCATCGAAAAAATAGATACTTCCACCTCTTGCGTGCCTCTGATAAATATTTGAAAACAAATAGTTTTGATACTGTTCATCATTTTTCAGATGTTCAACTAAAATTCACACCCGATTTGAATCTATGTTCCCAACTCTAAATCCGCCAATGAAGATTAAAACTTAAAATGTTGTCAAATTTGAGGATAGTTTTACTCCTTTATCTTTAATCAAAACACCACAAAGGAATTTGAGCAAACACGGAAGTAAAATCCCAGGAACTAAGCGAGATTACACAAAATATCTTGCTAAGTTCAAGCACATTCAACAATCTCTTGTATTTACCATGCGTAAACATGGTCCAAAGTGCAAGTTTGTACCATTACAGCCTCGGCTCTAAACTCGACCATTTTGTAACGCTGTAGATTTTGTAGTATAAGAGTAACTTTGATTNCAACTAAAATTCACACCCGATTTGAATCTATGTTCCTAACTCTAAATCCACCAATGAAGATTAAAACTTAAAATGTTGTCAAATTTGAGGATAGTTTTACTTCTTTATCTTTAATCAAAACACCACAAAGGAATTTGAGCAAACACGGAAGTAAAATCCCAGGAACTAAGCGAGATTACACAAAATATCTTGCTAAGTTCAAGCACATTCAACAATCTCTTGTATTTACCATGCGTAAACATGGTCCAAAGTGCAAGTTTGCACCATTACAGCCTCGGCTCTAAACTCGACTATTTTGTAACGCTGTAGATTTTGAAGTATAAGAGTAACATTGATTAAGTTGAGTTGTATAAATAAAACAAAGATAAAAGAAGCAATCACGCACCTTGAACCGATTTGAAAGTATGATGATGAGAAGTAGTAAAACTATAAGGCCAACAACGACTTGAATTACAATCGAGAGAGTACTCCTGAAAGAAATTTAACATAAATAAACTTACGAATTTTGAACAACCTACAAATCAATTATGCTTCGGATTCCAACTGTATTTTAGCAATCAACAAATCAATTATGCTTCGGATTCCAACTGCATTTTAGCAATCAACAAATCAATTATGCTTCTGATTCCAACTGTATTTTAGCAATCAACAAATCAATTATGCTTCTGATTCCAACTGTATTTTAGCAATCAACAAATCAATTATGCTTCTGATTCCAACCGTATTTTAGCAATCAACAAAATATAAAAAGGCTGATCAATTTCACCAAATTTCCTAAAAATACACACATTTGAAAATCAACAAACAAAAAATCAACAAACAATCATTAAAAATTTGATTTGCTTTGTTAAATCAATACTAAAATTACTTAAAATACTGAAATTTTTCTTCTGCAGGAGGTAGGGTAATTAATCACATTCTGAAAAAGCTCTGTTTTCTCAATGTTCAAATTACTTAAACTATGAAATGTTTGTTTCCATAGTAAGAAGGTGATTAAACGTGGTGGAAAAATATGCTTGTTTAGCTCCTACTTGTTCAGCTCATTTAACGTGAAAGCAGTAAGTTTAGGAAAGAAGCTGAAAATGTAATTTCACAAAGTTGAACAAAATTGAAAGTGAATTAGATACTGTACAAAAATAAAGATCTAAAAATGAAGATCTAAAAATAAGGAAGTCTCACCTGGGTAAGATCAGAATTTGAACAAGCGTGACAAACAAATAGATGATTGATATGCAGACCATATTTGGAATAAACATCTTGTTCGGCTCTTTGGAGTACTATAAAATATAAATAGTCCATTAACCTTGGTTTGCACCAGAGTAAAAATGCATTCGAAATGATTTAGAAAAGCGACAGAAAAAAGTTTCAAAATTATTTTTGCCGCAATTTGAGATTGGTCAGCGTCCTTGAAGATGTCTTTACTCATTTGGATGTCAAAAAGTTTTAAAAGTCTATCTCAAATTAGATGCCACATGAGATTTGCGATAACGCAATATCATTCATGCAAAAACACTTCAATTATTTTTATTCGCATACATTTTCACGTGACATCTAATTTGAGACAAAAAATGCGTTAAAAATGAGTTTAGAGAATGCCTTATCCCAATTCTAACACGATTTTACTTGCTTTTATTTCGTCTTGCTTTAATAAATAACAGACGCAAGAAATTTGAATACAATTATGCAACTACCTCTTCAGGTTCTTCCTGTCACGGCTTGATTTTTCGGAAAAATGCTATTTGAAGAATTATCTAGAACTAAATATACCCCTGATTTTAAAAAATGTTACTTTTACTTACATTTTACTTTTACCAGTCACAGAAGCAACTAAACTGTTGCAGAGAGGTAGTTTAAATGTTTTGCAAACCATCCATATGATTTTAAAAAATGTTACTTTTACTTACATTTTACTTTTACCAGTCACAGAAGCAACTAAACTGTTGCAGAGAGGTAGTTTAAATGTTTTGCAAACCATCCATATCCACAATTTTACAAATCTTTCTGTTATGAAAACAATTTCAGTCATCTGATTTTATCAATCGCATTTACAAGATAGGATTTAAGAAGAACCAACCTTATTTTCATACTCTTTTTTCCTAAATTTCAGAATGATTGGGCGCACGTGTTCCTTTTTCCATCTTTCAACACTTCGAGCGTCGATAGCACGTGATAGAAATTCATTCACTTCATCCTCGGGGTCCATCGATGCCTCTCGATTTGAAATACCAAGCCTGGAATACGCAATTGATGACTTTTAGCATTATGCGAAAGAATTAAGTACGACAACATTAGCACATCCTAAATGACAAA
>REGM01000007.1:1314815-1363198 GCA_004194415.1 Aurelia aurita
ACAAACAAATAGATGATTGATATGCAGACCATATTTGGAATAAACATCTTGTTCGGATCTTTGGAGTACTATAAAATATAAATAGTCCATTAACCTTGGTTTGCACCAGAGTAAAAATGCATTCGAAATGATTTAGAAAAGCGACAGAAAAAAGTTTCAAAATTATTTTTGCCGCAATTTGAGATTTGGTCAGCGCCCTTGAAGATGTCTTTACTCATTTAGATGTCAAAAAGTTTTAAAAGTCTGTCTCAAATTAGATGCCACATGAGATTTGCGATAACGCAATATCATTCATGCAAAAACACTTCAATTTTATTTATTCGCATACATTTTCACGTGACATCTAATTTGAGACAAAAAATGCGTTAAAAATGAGTTTAGAGAATGCCTTATCCCAATTCTAACACGATTTTACTTGCTTTTATTTCGTCTTGCTTTAATAAATAACAGACGCAAGAAATTTGAATACAATTATGCAACTACCTCTTCAGGTTCTTCCTGTCACGGCTTGATTTTTCGGAAAAATGCTATTTGAAGAATTATCTAGAACTAAATATACCCCTGATTTTAAAAAATGTTACAGAGGAGAAACATCATTTTACTTTTACCCGTCACAGAAGCAACTAAACTGTTGCAGAGAGGTAGTTTAAATGTTTTGCAAACCATCCATATCCACAATTTTACAAATCTTTCTGTTATGAAAACAATTTCAGTCATCTGATTTTATCAATCGCATTTACAAGATAGGATTTAAGAAGAACCAACCTTATTTTCATACTCTTTTTTCCTAAATTTCAGAATGATTGGGCGCACGTGTTCCTTTTTCCATCTTTCAACACTTCGAGCGTCGATAGCACGTGATAGAAATTCATTCACTTCATCCTCGGGGTCCATCGATGCCTCTCGATTTGAAATACCAAGCCTGGAATACGCAATTGATGACTTTTAGCATTATGCGAAAGAATTAAGTACGACAACATTAGCACATCCTAAATGACAAATATCAAATCATTTGGACAAGAATTCGAGCCAGTCGCATGGCAGACACTAGAAGGGGGGCGAGGGGGTGCAAGGTTGCGGTCGCCACCCAAATTATGTAGAACAAGGACATTTTGTTTGGAGATAAAGAGGGAAGAATAATGTTTTTTATATTAAAAATGGCTTCATCCCCCAATAAGTGTCCGTCAAATGATTTGGAGGATAATTAGTTAAAGTTGATGCCATTAAACGAAATACTGCAAGTTTCACAAGTCTGTAATCTCTAAAAAACAGGTCTAGCTAAGCATTAAACAGATTATGTGTGAAATCTATAATATTTGTCTACTTAAGTTTTCTGTGCAGTTTAATATTCGCATTGCTTTCTTTCGGATCCTATCTAAGGATTTGCCGACATAAATTTCAAGAAATATTTCTCTTCTTAATGCAATTTCCAAAACAAATTTTAGCCAGATTGCTAAAGGGCTAAATAGAAATTGATTAAAATCCTCCACTCGAAGAAACTTCACATATTTCTACCGAGTTGTTTTTAATTGGCCTTATGACATTGGAAAATACTGGAAAACAAGATGAAGTGACTCGCTTTCATTCATCAGTATAGGCCTAAGATCAGCTTTTAGCGTTAATCCACCCGAAAGTAACTTGGTTTATATTAGAGTTGGACGAAAACAGTCTATAAAAGTTTGTCATTTAATGAAATCCTGAAATTTTCCAATTCCTCATACTCTCTGCAACGTACAATCCAAATCTTAAACAGCTTATGTGTCAAATCTATAATCTTCATAGCACATTTTTTTCTGCAGATTTCAATTGCTCTAAATTTTTTATCAGATATTGTCTCAAGAGTCGCTGTGGCCAGCTTTAATTAATATTTTCCTCACAGGAAGCAATCTTCAAAACAAATTTCAAATAGTTTACAAAATTCTAGACTAAAATTAATAAAGATCTTAACAACAACGGGAAAACGCCAAAACAAGATGACATGACCCGCGCTTGTACGCCTGGATAAAAATTTACAAGAAACTATTTTAATCGGTCGCAACAAATTTGCAGGAGCTTTGAAGACTCTAATCTTAGAATTAATCTTCCGAAGTTAAACTTAATCAATAAAGATTCGTTTTATTAACTGCAAGGCAACAATACACATGTGATGATACAAAACTCTTTACGATACTCTTCCGGCATTGACAGAAATGGAACTAATACAAACAAACAGTTGATAATATCAATTTTGAACAACAAACCGTTCGTTCATTTTCCGATCTTTTTCATCTTGATAAATGTTATCTTTCACATCCTAAGGGAATTCAAACAAATGATAAGTTCAGAAATGTTCTTGCAGAGCAGCCGAAAAAAATTAATGAAAAACGGCTGCCTTTGCATAGATATGAATGAGATAAGGCGCCATCGTCTTCCATCAGGCTCAAAGGATCGATATTTTTATATCAAAACAACAAATTCACCCACGGGTGATTAAAAAAATTCCACGTATTTGATGAAACATAAATCATGAAGATAAAGAAATAATTAAAATAAGTTCCTTTCATGAAAAAAAATGCTTTAATTTTGAAAATAGTCAAGATATTGAAAATCGCCACAATAAATTATGGCAAAGTACTTGAAGTTCGTTACAGGCCATTCAGCTAAAAAAGATGCAATAAGCAACAGATGTGACTACTACCTTCTTGAAAGAATTGAGACCTATGCTCAATGTGCCGCTAAAATACGATCAATTGTTCGAAAGGTCACAAATCTTCGATCATGCTCCAAATCATNCAGTTGATAATATCAATTTTGAACAACAAACCGTTCGTTCATTTTCCGATCTTTTTCATCTTGATAAATGTTATCTTTCACATCCTAAGGGAATTCAAACAAATGATAAGTTCAGAAATGTTCTTGCAGAGCAGCCGAAAAAAATTAATGAAAAACGGCTGCCTTTGCATAGATATGAATGAGATAAGGCGCCATCGTCTTCCATCAGGCTCAAAGGATCGATATTTTTATATCAAAACAACAAATTCACCCACGGGTGATTAAAAACATTCCACGTATTTGATGAAACATAAATCATGAAGATAAAGAAATAATTAAAATAAGTTCCTTTCATGAAAAAAAAAACGCTTTAATTTTGAAAATAGTCAAGATATTAAAAATCGCCACAATAAATTATGGCAAAGTACTTGAAGTTCGTTACAGGCCATTCAGCTAAAAAAGAGGCAATAAGCAACAGATGTGACTACTACCTTCTTGAAAGAATTGAGACCTATGCTCCGTGTGCCGCTAAAATATGATCAATTGTTCGAAAGGTCAAAAATCTTCGATCATGCTCCAAATCATCTCTCAAAAACTCCAATCATTTTTGATCATCTGTTCACGCTATAAAACTTCCCCGTCTGATTATGCTGCCATAAATTTCCTACCATTAACTACAGAAGACAGCCAAATTTCTTTGACTTTTCTAAGGCCAAATACACTTTTTCATGATGTTTTCTCTGCCGAACAGTATTAGCAATGGATCTGTAGGCAACTACAGTAAGAAAAAAAGGCTACTTTGGTAATATAATAAATTGGAGGTGGCTGGCAATTTAACTATTTTTAAAACTATCGAGAATAGAAAATATAAAAAGCATTAAGTAGCTCACCAAAAAGAATTTTTTCGTGAAAGGATTAGCATTGGACCATGATGCCATTTGTTTTACTGAACCTTTATATTTTCCTTCTCCTTCTGATGACGCTGCACTGACCTGAAGAAAAAAAAAAATAAATGAAGATTAAAAGAGTGCCTTGCAGATAATGTTAAAATTCATCCAGTTGAATCCTATAGTAATGCATGATTGCAACTCACGTTATGAATCCAGAGCTCACAGTTAGTGAGCAACTCTTTTTGCAAGATCAAAGACACAAAAAGTAAAGTTCGAGCAAACAATACGATGTAGGTACTGAGGAGAATTCATGACCCAAAAGTTCATATGGCTACAGCATCGATGCACAAAATTCGAGGTTACTGGTTTAAATCTCGCTTGGATTTTTCCAGTGGATTATATGTGTTTTCTGAGTATTTTACCTTTCCAAGTTGTGCTATTCCTTCAAATAAATTAATCTTTTACCTGTTCATTTGTTTGGGACAAACTTATAAGTTGGGTTAAGTTACGAGAGAAGGTAGATGATGTGATAGAATGTAAAATAACAACTGCATAACAAACGAAAAGCATCAATGATATCGATATTTTGTTTGCGTGCTTGCCATTTATTTTAGAACAGTCGATACACTTACATTGTTTGATAGGGTTGAAGGTTTCGCCTCATTTCTGAGGCCTTACCTTCTGAGTTGCTGATGAGGCCTCAGAAGTGAGGCGAAAGCTTCAACTCTATCAAACAGTGCAAGTGTATCAAGTGTTTTGAAATAAATGGCAAGCACACAATCAAAATATAGTTTAGGATATAACACTCGGGATCGAATCAAAGCTTAGCAGATTCTGCTAATAGAAGAAATACTTGTACAATTATTCATGAGATCATTTCTACTACACTGCTGAAAACTATATCCTTTGTTGCGTCATAATAATAATCCAGTATAGACCTTAAACGTCTGGTAGAAAATAATGCAATAAATTATAAAGTCTGTGGTCATGAATTTCTTGAGATGAAATCCACGAAGAAAACACAGATTAGTGATATCCTGAGAGATCAAGAAAAATTCATCGATTTTCAAACCATATTCAAGGAATTTTTTAAGCCACAATTCTCAAGTACAAAATTCAGAAAAACACTAAAACCTTAAAAGTCATGTTTTATTCGCAATATTTATTCACAAATGTTGTACACAAAATAAGGCCGAATTAGGAAAACTTAGCAGTCTCTCCACATTTTAATCTACTGAATTAGCAATAAGATGATTAAGACGATGTCAAAAATTAAACTATTAAACAAAATCGAGAATCAATTCTAGTCCCAAAGTCGTTGTGCAGCAGAAAATATGTAAGGGTGGTTACTATCAGAAATACCAGAAAAACTTTTTGATAGCTCGACTGCATAACATGAACACATCCGTTTAAAAATAATGACTAGTCATCTCACATCACATAAGAGGAGGAGGAGATGACGATAAGCATTGCTAGCAGAGCAGGACAAGGGAGAACGAGCTGATACTGAATGTAATATCAAAGAACATTGGATGAGACATTGCACAAGGTAAGACTGGACTGGGATAGTGAAAATGATAAGGTCATAAAACAGAAGGTAGCACAACGTCAGTAGAAAAGTGAAATGTTAAAGGGCAGGCAGGGGAAGTGACGAGATTCTGAAAGGGACAAAAAGGCGTCTTTGGGATGGGGAGGCAGTTAATGCAAATAGCACTTACATGTTTAACCCGTTTTGGATCAGCAATAACGAAATATGTTTTGACTGCATTATCAGCTAAGTATTTATCCCTCGCATAACCATGTCCATCTTCAACTTCATAATCAGTGCCAATATGCTGCCGCACGACATCTGTGATGTGTATTCGCCTGAATGGGAACATATATTCGTTATTGAGCTGCTGGCACTGATATCAATAGCAATCATACGAGTTCAAGGATCATGGCTCCTCTTTCTCATCATATTTTGATATATTTAAAGCACATACAGTGGGATCCAAAAGTCTGAGTCCACTACCAAAATTTGCTCGTTGTTATCATTGATAAAAAACAACAAGAAATTTTATTGAATGTAGTGATACAGTATATTGTAGTCAAGAATACAAATATTGGCACAAGTAAAAATTTTTTAAATCGGATAGAATGGTAAAATCAATGGTTTTGATGAATGATAAGAACAAATAAATAAGGGAAGTTGACTCAGACTTTTCGACCCAGCTGCATGTATGACGAAGACAGTTCTCTAGACAATGAATCTAGGACACGAGAAACCCAAATCGTTTATTTTAAAGCTAGTTATCTGGAAATTCATGTTCACGTTTGACACTTTATTTAGGGATAAACTTGTTAATGATTAGCCCCTGTCTCAATAAAACTAGCATATCGAGATCAACGTTTCTAAATTTCTTTCACATGCTTCAAGCCATTTTTCAGCAGTTCTCAAAGAGAGTTTGTACAAATTTCACATGAAGGTGATTCATCCTTGAAGGTTTACAACAATTTTTGCCAGCAATTTAGCTACTAATTTATAACCTTCGTGGCTAAAAAGGGCAGATATAATCGCTGCTACCATTTCTAAAACGAGAAAACCCTTACGAGTCATCTGGTATACGGAAATTTCCTGCAATGAGATAACGAAGTGCTTCAAGAACAAAGATACTGACTTACTAGAATTTTCTTTTTGAGTCAGCTAAAATAAGTGATGTTCACTACAGCTGTTCACTCATCCTAAATCNGCCTATTAAAAATTGTTGTGCGCAAAACAAAATATTTGCCCTTTTCGTCTTATCAAAAGCAGCTGCTTCACAGATATTTTTAATACGTGCTGTGCAATTACGTAGCTTCTTGACAAGTTAAAAATTATCGCAGAAAGCTCGTTTAGGTAATGTAATATATTGAAAAGGGTGATTGATCAAACACAAATTGCATCACACGAAAAACAAAACTTTTTATCAATAGTATGCTTTTAAAACTCTACACTTGTTTCTATGTAGATTCTTAGCAGAATCTAAGCAACGATGCTACTGGTGATAAGGAAGTTGGTATCTGCGTTTTCTCCATGCGAACATCAGAAATATGGCTTTCAGATCAACTTTGTTTGTTTTTACGACAGTTGCTAGAAAACCAAAAAAAGTTTCCCATTTCTATAAATAGAATAGCTAAGCTCTCCGACAACGCAACGACTGGTTGAAATGGCTTAACAAACAGACTGCAGTTGCATAGCAACTGAAAATAGACGTTAGATAGACCTTAGTATCCTAAAATAGACCCAGTTTTCCATTTCTATAAACAGCATGGCTAAACTAAAATGGCATAGCAAATAGGCTCCACTTTCTGCTTGGAACAGAAATAAACCATAAACCTGAGCCGTTAAAAATAGACGTAGATCTCTGTTCTATAAATAGCATGGATGAGCTAACATTAACCTGACAAGTGGTTAAAAATGACGTAGCAAATAGGCTTCCGTTGCTTGGGAACTGAAATTAGGCGTTAATAGACCTGAGTGTTTTCAAATAGACCTAGTTTCATATTCTATAAATAGCATAGCTTAGCTCTGCAATAAGCTAATATGCAGTTAAAATCAGAAGCGAAGGAGAATTTGGTGAAATTATCCGATGGCAACCTAGCCTAACATGTGATTAGTGATAATCGAGGTCATCCAAACAATAAGATTACCAATCTGCTATTCCTTAACAACGGTCAACTGTTGTCATGTCATCTCACCTGCCCGATAAATACGTAACGAAAGCAGACGCTACACGGGGGGATTTTTAGACGGGGGAACACGCAAAATTTGACATGAAAAACAAGCGCATTTCAAATTGCGCAGGTCGTGGCCTCGTTATGGTGAAGGAAAGTCTGTACATTTGTAAATTTGTAACCGAAAACCTATCATAATCTAGACGCTGCAACTTAAATTTTGATGCAAACCCCATGAAAATCGACCAAGAACTCGCTGATTCATTATAATTTCACCTTCAAAAATTGGCCATAGTCGAAATATTAATCTCTAATTCACATTCTGAATTTCATGAAAATAATTCAAGGAAGGAAGAAAATAGTTCCAAAGATATAAACAACAAATAACACGGAAAGGATAAATTTACAAGCTACATATTGAAGTATAAAAGAATTTGGAAATCAAACTTCTTTGCCAAGATTTTCCACAAAAATACTTGCAAGTCAGTGCACGCTTACTGCAAAAATATACAGCATTTTTCATGTTCACCCCAAAAACCTAGACTAACAATATCTACCTCATCAGCCTTTATCTAAGCAAACATTACTATTATCAACATGCTAACCACGCAACAATACATTTTTCGGTGCTAAATTATCCAGAAGAAGTTCTATTTTCTAACAACATTTTGCAGACATCACAAGGAAGAGAACGACATCTCTGAAAATCGAAAAATCAAGTTGAAGGCAGACAAAAGAGATTGTGGACTTCATCAGTAAGGAAACTGTAACTCTTTGAACGAATAAAAAAGAACTTTAAAGGAAAAACAAATCTACAGGAAAGAATGAAATTATGAAATTATGAAATAAGAAATTATGAAAGAAATAAGAAATTATGTAACTTGCAGTTGACTAGAAACGCTACCCAACAAATCTCGAAGGTCTCACAGATGGAGGATTGCATATCTCAGTAGAGAAGAAACCCTAACTCTCTGAACGAATATAAAATAAATTTAAAGGAAAAACAAGTCTACAGGAAAGAATATTAGCTTAAGAAATTATGTAAGTTGCAGATGAACTTATGTAATTTGCAGCCCTTGAAAATATGTAACTTGCAGCCCTTAGTTAGAACCAACTACAAAAAGAATTTTATTACAACTTATGGAGTAAAGATATGGAATGAAACTCCAAGAGAGATTCGAAACCTAAAAACTAAGAAACGTTTTGTCAAGCAATACAGAATTTGGCTATTAAATAGTTACAATTGATTTCTCATCCGTTCTTACCCCCATTACACCCAAACAGACAAATAGGTATCAATCAAACTCTTCTATCAATATAGCAGTAACGGTTTTCCCCCCTTTATTTCCTATTTACTCTTCCTCTTTCTATATATATTTTTTTCTCCTTATTCCCCCTTACTTTTTTTCAATTATTACTCTTAGTGTTGAATAAAAAAGAAATTACCGTATGTTAGCTTGACAGACAAGGGGTACCTGGTTAGAAAGCTCTTCAGAATTCTTTCTAGGTATCCTAAGCAACAATCTTATTACTTTTAGCTCAGTAGTCTTTATATTGTATCATATATTACATATGTTAGTTTTACAGCTGCTGTAGATAATCAATGTAGTAATTAAAAGCTTGAATTTTGATGAAATGAAAAGTTGACTAGAAACGCTACCCAACAAATCTTAACTCAAAGGTCTCACAGACGGAGGATTGCATATCTCAGTAGAGAAGAAACCCTAACTCTCTGAACGAATATAAAATAAATTGAAAGGAAAAACAAATCTACAGGAAAGAACATTAGCTTAAGAAATTAGCTAACATGAAGTTGACTAGAAAGTTAGCCAACACAATTTCTAACGTCTGATAGTTGGAAGATTTTCGACCATAAACACACCTGCATTCAAATCAAATAACCGGCACAACATTATAAAGAGATCAACATTGCGCGAATCTTGTTTACCTAACAATGCTTACATGACCATGTTTACATGACGAATTTGAGTTGAAATGTTGACCAAAATTTTACAGCTTCTGTTTTTGACTCTGTGAGGAGTACAAATCATTCTACGTTACCTGATATTTTACTCGGGAAAAATGTGCTTCAATTACCTTAAAGACCTTTTTATTTTACCAGATTTAAGGTTGGGATCGAGTGGTTCAATCTGGTAAATCGTCAATATTCGAAGTCTAAACAATAGACGATTACGGAAAAGATGGCGTCGGGGGGCATTTGACCAAGATGCATTGCGCTTGATGATCGAATTTCTATAGAATCACTGTTGATTCCATTATAGAACGCAATGCATCTTGGTCAAATGCCCCCCGACGCCATCTTTTCCGTAATCGTCTATTGAGAGATCGAATTTGATTTTCTGTCATTTGGCAGGAAGAATCACTGAAATTCAAATCTCATTTTCTACTTGGTAAAAATGTCTATCATGGGAAGGAATAGACCATTCAGTTATTCAGACCCAAGGATTCGAATTTGCACTATGAGCATATGCATAAAATGACTTACCACAGCCAGTTGATCGAATCTGGCAAACAATTCATTGAGAATCTTGACCAGTTCTGGAGCTGTACATTGTGATGCTAGTTTTGTGAAGCCTTCAATATCAGCGAATAATATGCTGTGGTAAAAAAGAACACTTAAGTAAGCTCTGTGGTTGGTTAATGTCAAATACATGTATTGTTTATCTTCTCTTTTTGTCTTGATCAGATCTTAAAGTATATCTAGCAAAGGACTCTGTTGCTGAAAGTAATTCTAAAAAACAATAATTAGCATTTAAAGCACTGTTACAAAAGAAGGCTTCATTATCATGCTTAGAGGCTCTGGAAGAAAAGTAGTAGAGGGAAATGGGGAGGCGAGAAGGTGAGACCCTATTAGAAAAGAATTGTGAGAAAAGCGTTCCAATGCCTTAAAATATGCTTCCCCCCCTGAAAATTCAGCAAAGTGTCCACCATTCGAGAAAAGACTCTTTTTCAGATTCTTCCCCATTTTCCATCATTTTTTTCCAAGTATTTCAAAAAAATCGCACTGTGCACATTCATACAGTTATTTTTATAAGATCTGCCTCACCATTTGCTGTGACCAGCGTCTGGGGAAAATAATCAGCAACTGGTTTTTATTTCATATGATGCAAAATCAGTAGTATAATTTAAAGGGCTGGGATAACAAATTGCAAAAAGATAAGGGATAAGTGCAATGCATCAAATATCGACTGAATACACGGACGTAGTTATCGCTATTGATGGGCTGCCAAACGCCGTTTTGATGAGCGATAACTGGCAGTGATTGTAATCAGTCTACATCAGATAGTGAGTAACGAGAAAGTTTTCTGTAATTGGCAAAGTCAGGTGAGAATTTTGGCAGCTGAAGTCTGTTTGGTGGATGGGTTGAAGCACCAAGTCAAGTGGCTGTTAGATTCCAATAGTTAGAAATCTATTTACATCTTAGTAATCGTACAACACATGAATGGCTTGCTTGTTAGTTTGTTTTTTTGCTTGTTTGTTTGTTGTTTGTTTGTTTGCTTTTTTGCCAAATGTAAGGATTGTCTTCACAATAATGCATCAACTTTGAAACCAAATGAAGCTACTGTGATAAAATGATCGATCAAAGTCATAAAAATACAAAATCAGAGAAGTGCCAACCTAGTACGTTTAGCGATCTAATGACAAAAAGAGCGGATACAAGACCCAATTCAGTGTTCTTGCAATATTTCCTATAATACTGAACATATGTTTAGTGCCTATACACTAATTCTATATTGCTGAGATCGACTAGCGTTTGATTCAAGCAACACTACAATGGGGGGACAGGGAGCACGGGATCGATGGCCAAAAATGACGCAATTTTGTGATTTGTTCCAAACATTTTGGCCATGATTCTAGTTTCAGTTTCAAAAGCAGACCTTCTTACCTAACATTGACGTGACGTTGGATATAAATCTTGCTAAACTGTGTGTATTGACGTCCTCGGTCACCTTCAATATCTGCCTTCATTTCCATCGCAACATGTCTTGGCAACACTGACAACAGTAGACGCTCCTATGAGAAATAGAAAACATTACCTTGTATCGAAATAAGTAGAGGAGACAAAGGAGTGGGCAAAATGAGAATTTGCAACTTTTTTAAATATCGACAATATTGCAATATTGGTGTCATGAACCAAAGTGAGCACTGAAAGCTTTTTCGCATAATAAACAAAATCGATTAAATTCTGTAGTTTGCAAAATCAATGAAGTTCGTAAATTTTAACACAAATCTTTTTTTTTTTAAGAGTTTCGTCAAAAGATAAATTTAATCTTCAAAAATAATCCTAGTTTGGCTTTAAATTAGCGAAATTCTGAAAACTTGAGAATTACCTGGTTTTGATGCATACTATGAAATCATACTGAAATTGCAAACCAGAANACAAAGGAGTGGGCAAAATGAGAATTTGCAACTTTTTTAAATATCGACAATATTGCAATATTGGTGTCATGAACCAAAGTGAGCACTGAAAGCTTTTTCGCATAATAAACAAAATCGATTAAATTCTGTAGTTTGCAAAATCAATGAAGTTCGTAAATTTTAACACAAATCTTTTTTTTTTTAAGAGTTTCGTCAAAAGATAAATTTAATCTTCAAAAATAATCCTAGTTTGGCTTTAAATTAGCGAAATTCTGAAAACTTGAGAATTACCTGGTTTTGATGCATACTATGAAATCATACTGAAATTGCAAACCAGAATTACTGTTTTCTATTTCACAATTTTCTGACTCAACCAGAATCTAAATTATTTCAATCATTCAAATTTTACCTGTTCCTGATTCTCTCTTTGAAGGTTCAGCCTCGCTTCAACATAACCCCTCGTTTCCAAGAAAGCTTGTCGTTGTGCTAACTCTGCTGGAAGATGCGTGAAAATACCACAAATATTTGCGCAAATAAACAACAGCATATTCGCCATTACCTGCAAAGAAAAGACTCGTGATTAATTTAAGATCAAAAGCATGAAGAATGTTTTACGATGTCTCCCACATAAGGAAGCACCACCAGTCAACCTACAAGTGGCCCTGGTGACGTTAAACAAAGTTTGAGTTAACGAAGCAAAAACTGATCCCGAAAACTACGGGATACACCAATTTGAGTGGCTGAAATTATTAGATCTATGGAGTTGTGTCTTCGCTAACCCTCAAAACAAATTTGAAAGTATAATATTTGCTATTCAGCCACATATAATTTATAACTGCAATCGCCTCATGAGAATCCATTATCATATTCTATTTAACAGAAAATAGTACTTGACCATTCGATGTAGAAGATTCCACCAAACGAAGCAACAACAACAGCAATACAACAAACACTGCAACAAAGCAAGGACAACAACAACAACAATACTGTATTATCAAAACATGACAAAATATCTATTTTACTGCAGACAATAATGCATTCCCCCAACACAGGGATATATCTACACATTAAAATCATGAGACCTGTCATATCAGTTACACTTTTGGCAACTCTCTCAGTTCTACTTCCTGTCAAGTAAACAATGGACGCGAACTTTCACGAGGAAGGTTCTATTAAAGAGGTTCTTTCAACCGGCATGCTTAGCGCGTGGTATCTCTTTGTAGTTGCAAATCTCATGAACCATGAAAATGGTGACAACGAAGAGACCACAAAAGACACACATTCGCTAAGCATGCCGGTTGAAAAGGCCCCTTTAAGGAGTTCGATAACTAATGAGTTCAAAATCAATCCATTCATCGGGTTTTCCTTACCAAATGGTGAGGCTTCTGTGACGACAACTACGTTTCTAGCCTAGCTAGTTCTGTTAAGGAGATTTAAGCAAGAGTTCGACAAGTGATATTTGAAATCGAAATGCTAAAAAGGAGATCCATTTTTTAAATGAGCCATTTTTAATTTTGGCCTATTCTGTCTCAGTTCCATTCGCATTTTGTGATCGATATTAACGATAGAGGACACCATCCACGTGGAAAGCACTGTTCGGGCGGAGTTCTTTAAAAAGATTTTAATAATTGATAAAGTGTTGTGGCGAGCAGCGATTCCACATGATCGTTCGCGAAACAAACGAAAAAGATGAAGCATCGCTAAGAGACGAAGAAAACAGGACACTTTTGTGAGCTTAAATGTAATTACGTTGTTTAAACTGCCACTTTTACATATGGCAGATGGCCCACTCACAAGCACCTGTACCATTCTCACGAGTTAAGCTTGAAGAAGAGATGTTCCTGTGACGATGCATTTTACTCACATGTCCATCTTCTCTGGTTTTTTACCCAACCAAAAATCACGAATATGGTTTAAACTTTCATGCTTTTTACCATCCCAAGGTCACATTTTCTCATAATGTCGAAGCAAAATAAACAACTTTCAACAGAATACACTTTTACGCTGTCCTAAAATCCTTGCAGTAAGTTTTAATTCATTTTTGTTCTTCTCTCTACTCCTAAATTCGTTTAGCTATATTCGTTTACCACCTCTGCGGGGTTGCGTATTTCTTGGTTGCTAGAACTCCCATAGATTTTTGAAAAAGAAGAAAACGTTTTTCTCTGAAACTCCTCCTTCGTTCAGCTGCATCTTCTTCTGAGACAAGATCATCGAAACTCGAATTCGACAAACCAAATTGTTAGGCTACTTTTACAATAGGATAGCACCTATTGTATGTCGTTCGTGTCTATTACGTATCGTTAGAGCGGGGAGGCTGTTTGTAAAACTACTAAAACCTGCTTTACTTTCGTTATAAGGAATAAATTCTTTTTTAAGACCTGCCACATCAGAATCTTAAGACTGTATCCTAGGACTATATTTGAATCATGGGCAATGAATACAATTGATAAATCATAATCAATAATGTAAAATTCGAGAAACAGTGACCAAAGAACTGACTTGAAATCTTAACCATCAAGAGCACATAGATCACTGGTTTGAACATCATCAAAGGCAGAGAGCACTGATTTCAAATTGAGGTGCAAAAAGCAACCTTTTAGTAAACAGTAACGGTTACGTTCAAAAGGCTACCGATGGCTTTGACATCAAGGGAAACCAGATTAAGAACAGAGACATTGTGTTACAAAAAGGCTACCGAATCTTTCTCGTAGAGGGAATGTGGGATAAGGACAACATGCATATCCTACAATAAAATGTTGACTGACGGGCTCAGGAACTCCATGTAAACTGCAAAGACTGCAAAAAGCAGTGACTTTCTGTAGCAAAACAAACAAACAAACAAGACATAACAAACAGTGAAATTGTTTCCCATCTAATACAGCCAATACAATCATTTCGTCCAGTGCGATTCTTGGGATATTCCAAGGAAGGTATTATGTGTTGCCTTCTGTTTCATACTATTTCTTAACTCGTATTTCGTTAGCGTCCTCTTCTTTAGACTTAGGCTCGTCATCTGTAATAAGCCTAAATCAAAATACAATGAGCCTCAATCAAAGTACAAGGGTCTTTCGACTCACAAATATTCAGTGTCCTGCAGTGTTTCCTTTCTGACCGTCACAGGCTCGTTAAAGCATCCATTAAAACACACAGCTACCATCTGCTTTTAACATTGGAGGTGGGAGAAAGTAGACTGAAACTTTGCATGTTCGATAAAAATTCATGATTTCCACAAAAGACGTTTCGGTTTAGCAAGGCTTCAGATTATTCCCTTTCTCAAGCATACCCAGACAAACAAACAAGCCCGGTTTAATGAACCGGCCTGTGAAAAAAGGACCGGGGCTGTCACTGACTTCACTGGCTATGGTTTACCCCCAGGGGACAAATGAGCATTCTGCCGTTAGAAAAATTTACCAAACGTCATACTGCTACCGATTTCAAACTCTACATTTGCGCAGTTCTGCAAGAACGAGATTAATTTCAGAGTTGATAACTGTTTCAACCGCGTTTGAACATATGAATTAAGATGTAAGTTCCTACTTCTGCAACGTATTTGTTTCTTGACATACAGAACATTTCGAGAAGAAAAAAGGTTCAACGACAATTTGATCATGATTTTCTTGGATTTTGTTCTTAAAAGTTTCTTAGCGCTTCTCAAACATACTAATAGAGTTTCTTAAATTTTTGACCATCCTAGTACTAGGTTCTTATAAACCAGTTTCTCATATAAAAAAAAGTGTATTTTATACAACAATGTATCCCAATGTCGCAAGCTTTATTTGGGTTCTTCATAAGAAGAGTGATTCTTTGCTGATTTTTTAATTCTTTTGATGACTTATATAGCCTGTGCGGAGATTAAAATTCAGGTAGCTCCGCGCATCTAGGCGTTACGCAATCGAAATGACATTTGATACATTACAGCGCTCGTGGCTGCGTCCTGTTACTGTTTCTGTGTAACTTGGATAAAGTTTTTCTCGATATTTTGAAATTGCCTGCTGGGTCTATACCAGCTCAACTCGTTTTAATAAAATTACATTTTTTTTTATATTCAATTAAGAATTTACAATACAAGATACTATTAACACTACTTATAACCTACTATACGATACTACAAGGACGATACTTTAGAGAGCAAAAGGCTATGGCTACTCCATGGCCATTACATAGAAAACTAGTAGTTTGTTTCAATTTAGATTTCACATGAAAACGTCTGCGGATGAAAACAATAAAATTTCGTAAAAATAAACAATGAACGTGATGCAGAGAAACATTAGTATCATCTACGGTATTAGCACCGTACGGTAACATGACAGAACAAGAAGATGATCAATGGATAGAGCCTGGGCCTTTCTGGATTCTTTTCTAATTTACTTAATCTTGCAAGATTATCCTGTGTGCTAGGATGGCTAGAATAATGAATGAAAATCTGGATTGTCCGACGAAAATAATTAAGATATATTAAAGTAATCAATTCAATACAAAGTAAAAATATTAGATAGCCGTTTGTGATCCTATAAAGAGAGCCATGTTTGACTTGCAGATATTTCGTACTAGCTTGTTTGCTTTGAAACACATTATGTGTGCTTATGGACATATAGTGTTTGCTTTTACACATCACATGTTTCATATACATCGATTGAACGACTAATGAAATCAAACAAGACTATACAAAGATGAACAAATATTAGAGCTTGCAATGTAACAGGAACTTCAGGACATGCAAACGCCTGTGTAAGATGAAGAAAGAGTAGAATACCACAACGAAGCAAGTAAAATCGATCCTCTTCTAACGAATGGCAGAGAATGGAACATGGGAGAATACTAAAATGAATTATACGACATAAAGAAATTGAATGGTGCCAGGAATATAACAGAGCAGGGAACGCAGAAAGACAAGTATTTTCCATTGCAGTGTTGCTGTAATTTTAGCGGTATCAGTTCAGTTGAATAGCGAAACTACGAGGATTGTATTGAGTCTACAGAGAACCTTCAGGTCATGGCGAGAACAGGGTACATTGGACCCCTTACCTCCATAACAGACCACAAAACTAACTACTCTTCCACAAAAAGAACAGGCATACAATATTTCCCAAAGAGTATAGGCATCCTCTGATAAAATCTCGGGAACCTTACATCTCCTCATGAAAAAAGAACCTGAAATCCTCCTAACTTCAAACATGGAGTCAAATTTAAACCACACTGGGTTGACAAGTAGTGCAAAATTGCACAGTAGCCCCTTCTTTTGTGTAACCATTAGCAACTCCCAATAGACCATTTCGACAATTAAGACTGGGGAGAGCGGTTTCTGGTAAATGCATGGGCGTTAAGAAATGCGGTAGTTGTTGTTCCTACAGCAATTTTGTTCCCCCCTGTTTCCCTGTGCCCGGTTTTCCTTGTATCCCTGTGCCCTGCAAATTTGAGTACAACCTTTACGAGCATAGGGACACATGTAGGAAAAAACTGCTATATGAACAACTACCGCGTTTCTTAAAGCCTATGGTAAATGGTGGATGCAGATCTGGTAAATGGCTGCCTTGGAGCTTTGACAAATGATAAATTTCCCGCCAAAATAATTGTGGTTTAAAATTCACACTTGAAGCCGAAAAGATGTCCCATCGCCCAGAGGCCTCACACCTGAAAGGAAACTTGAGGTGATCGCCAGAGTGATGCCTGATTTCATGATGTCAACAAAGAAAACAATTTCAGATTATGTATCACCCAAGTATCAAACGCACTCCTACAACTATCACCAAATACAAAAGGAATAAATAAACTGCATTGATGTACAGCATAACTATTGAAACTGNACCATTTCGACAATTAAGACTGGGGAGAGCGGTTTCTGGTAAATGCATGGGCGTTAAGAAATGCGGTAGTTGTTGTTCCTACAGCAATTTTGTTCCCCCCTGTTTCCCTGTTCCCGGTTTTCCTTGTATCCCTGTGCCCTGCAAATTTGAGTACAACCTTTACGAGCATAGGGACACATGTAGGAAAAAACTGCTATATGAACAACTACCGCGTTTCTTAAAGCCTATGGTAAATGGTGGATGCAGATCTGGTAAATGGTGGATGCAGATCTGGTAAATGGCTGCCTTGGAGCTTTGACAAATGATAAATTTCCCGCCAAAATAATTGTGGTTTAAAATTCACACTTGAAGCCGAAAAGATGTCCCATCGCCCAGAGGCCTCACACCTGAAAGGAAACTTGAGGTGATCGCCAGAGTGATGCCTGATTTCATGATGTCAACAAAGAAAACAATTTCAGATTATGTATCACCCAAGTATCAAACGCACTCCTACAACTATCACCAAATACAAAAGGAATAAATAAACTGCATTGATGTACAGCATAACTATTGAAACTGCGATATACAACCAGTCAAATATGTATCATAGCTGGATCTATAAATAATGTCAGATGTGTAGAATAACAAATTCGCAAATTTCTTATTGTGGTTGCCCAATACAAAACTAGCATAAATGTGACAAAACCGTTGCAACTGAGTTTCAAGTGGCAAATCGCAGCAAATTACTGCTACATTAAAATTTTTAACACCAATTCTGTGAAAAATGATTGCAAAATCACATGAAAATCGGCAGGTTGTTGCCTTAGTGTTTAATATCAAACAAAAACGTTCACATCGACATCAGCCAGATTACCCTGGGTACCAGACTCTCAAAAATATGAGAGTCTGGTGCAGTGCGCCCATAACCTCGTTCCGGTGCACATCGCCCAAGCTCATTTGAAAAATAGTTTAGCCTATTCAACAGACCGGAATCTATGAACCCTGGAACCAGATTCCACGAGAGTCCGGTGTCCAGGCCAACTAACTGGAATCCCATTGAAGACGAAGGAGTTCTTCGCCATTTGCAAACTACCGAAGCTTACTTAGCGGGATGAGCAGGAGTTATGGGAGAAGACATTTCACCAAAGAAACATAAGTGAGTCACAGTGAAACTGGTCTTCTGATGCTATTGGAATGCAACGAAAACAACCCTAATAATTCAACCAAAGAATTTTTTAGAGAGTCTGGTACCCAGGGTACAGCCAGATGAGCTGAATATACTGTAAATGAAGTCTATTAATAGCCATCGACGAACCAACTTGGGCCTAAGTTAGTTTGGTCATTTCTATTAAAAATGGAGCCAATTACAGAAAAAGTAATTGCAAATAACATTAAAATCTACAGGCAGTTCCTTAAGTGTTTATATCTCATATTAGTTTGGTCTCACCTACTTAAAGAAGTCTTCGAACTTTCCAAATGTCAACAAAAATCATACATTCTTTAAACATATGGTGGCAATATAACATATGATTTTAATGCTAACAATTTCTTGAACTGGTGATAATGGAGCATGTTAAAATTTGTGAAACGTGAGGGAACAAAGTCATGAATTGTCAGCATATTACTCCGCTTTTTTCACATTCTAGCGTTCTAGCAGCACAAAAGAGTATGCTGCAATGTATCAATCATCTTCGTATCTTCAACAGTCGCAGTCCATTTAAGAGGCAGTCTGTTTAAGAGGCGCAGCGAAGAACAGGAGAAAGAAAGGAAAGATTTCTTGACACGAAGAAGCTTCGAGCACCATTCAATGCAGTCATTAGACTAACTACATGAGGCACAGTTCTAGCAACAAACTCAACTGGAGAAAGGCAAAGACAAAAGATAGTAAACACTTGTATATGATAATAAGTCTATGCAGTTTTCTGCAATGTCATGCGAGAGATTCTTGTTATTCGTCCTTGCTATACAAAATTCTCTTTAGTTCATTTCCTTTTCTTTCGTGATTATGCTGTGTCATAACTAAGTCATCCTCTAAGTCATCGAAAGAACAGTAACTGACGAAGATGAATATAGAAACATTTGAACAAATTTTAGTGAATTTTCAATTGTCGTTTTCTGTGCCATACCTAGATCGCAAAATAACATTTTATTTTTAGTAAGGTTATTTCAATGTCTTGATCTGAGACAAAGCTACGATGATAATAACAAATGCTGTTATTTACAGTGTTATTTACAATGGTTACAATTACAACGTAGAGGAAGCTAAAATTTGGAATAAAAGTCTGGCACATGTTCCTTTAAAAACGGTTTCTCATATTCTTCGTATTTCTTAGTTCTACGAGCTTGCCCAACTAGTTCACTACGGTCCATCTCATCTGAATAACCAGACGGGGGTATTTGCCATACAAAATCAGTGTAATAGCTAAGAAATTTTTAACAAATAAACAAAGTCTTTAAAAACCAGTTGTCGTGAATATTTCATTACATGAAGTACAAACAACACCCGTAAAATACCCGCAACAGCTTGCAGTTTGAATTTTGATAGATTCTTGAAGAAGCTGCAAAAATGGTTGAGAGACGGACCAGAAAACTCTAAATATATTAACAATATTTACAAAATTAAAGAAGGAAAGTTTAAGTTTTTAAAATTCCAACCATCAACAAGCAGTTTTTTCGAATATGATATTCATTATTAATGAGAAGAAACATGGAAGGTTTACAATGAAATGACAGTCGCATAACTTTATTCAAAATACATAAAAGTTCAATATTTGCAAAATAATTTTTCAGAGTTAGTTGCATAAGTTAGGTCTTTAGCAGTAGACTTCATTGTTTTCCACGTTTTACATTGAAAACCATTTTTAGTTTTATCGCCAAAGACCTGCCTATGGTAGCCATGAGTTTAGTCAGCAGATTATGGATTTAAAGCTGCCCAAGTCTAGTTGCTTAACAACGACACAACATAATAAACTTCCAGCAAGACAACGTTCCTGAACCATCGGATAAGATCTCTTCAGAAAAAGACAATTAGTTCAGGAGAGAAACAAGGATACACTTGAAAGCTTTCTAAACACTTCACTAGAATTTCCGCCACCAGTATCTGGCAAGAGAGCCTTCGTAGAATCAGCGGTAATACATTTCTTGAGAAAAAGAGGATCAGTTCCAGAAAGAAAAAAAAATACACTAAGTTTTTTTAAAACAACTTGATAAAATTTGCGTCAGTAACAGTTGATAGTTTTAGGTCTCAGAAAAAGGTTCTATCGAAGCCCGGCTTCAGGTGCTGACGATAACTGTTGTAATTAACAGGACCCTTAGTGACAGCAGTAACTATCTTTACTGAAAAAGTTATCCTGTGTAAATATGGTATATTATTATATTATTATTATTATTATTATTAGTATTATTATTATTATTCTCTCCATTAGACCCATTGCTAACCATGATCCTTCGTAGCACCAAAGTCGACTTCGTATTATCTGATAGTCGTTTTTGGCCTAGATTCTCTGTCTTGCTTTTCATTCGGCGCACAAAGGATCATGGTTAGCAATGGGTCTTTAAAGATCTAGTTCTTGATTTATTACAAGTACAAGTTATAGAACTAATTTTCTTCTTTACATCAGAGTCAAGATTACACATGATTTTAGTTACCATTACTGCTCGTCTACGTTCTAGAGAAAAAACTATGAAGTAACATTAAAGAATCATTCGTAAAAGCATGTTGCGTTGTGAAAATGCCCCCTCTTCGGTTTATACTGAAAGCAACATTATAGCTCGCACAACGCAATCTAGCTGAATAAAACTTACAATGCAAGATTAGTATTCATTTCTTTGGAATTACACCTTACTTGTTCAATCGAAACATGTCTTGCGAAATAAAAAAAGTCGTTCTTTTTAATTTCTATCAAAAAATATTGCTTCTAATATTGTATATTTTACTTGGAAAGCAAGCATGGTTTACGAGAGAATTCAAAAATATAGCAAACTTGCTGTAAACGTTTCGATCTATGATCTTCTGGATCTTCATTAGTAAACCTTGACGAAGATTCAATCATTGAAAAAGACATTGTTCACAGAAGAAGATCATAGATCGAAGCGTCTGAAAAAGTTGGCTATATTCTTGAATTTTCTTTCAAATTTCATATAGTTAGGAATTTATGGTTAATCACATACATTACGAAATATAGAAAAGTCAAACATTAAGAGCGAACAATTTTCGTTGACCATGTTCAAAACTCCTTCCACAGTGACGTGAACCTGATACATGTTATTTAACAATGAGCTTTGACAGCAAGTTTAAAATGGGTTGCAGGAAAGGAAGGAGCTGACAATCTTGTCTTAACCAAATGAAAAGAAACCATTTCAAGCAATTTAGGGGGCGTGGAAATCTTGTTGGAAAGATTACAATTGCAGCTTGCTCTAACTAGGATATGAAAAACATTTTCCTTGCTATCAGTCAGGACATGAAGCTGTTTTTAATATGAAATTGGTTCTATCACGGTCAAATATCACAATTCGCCTATTCAGATAGAAGGCCGGAATTTCCGTTCAGGTTAGAAAATAAAATGATCAGAAAATCAACTGAAAGTGAGCTAAAACGTGCTCTTGTGATTCATTGTAAGTGTTCATTTATCAATCAACTGTGCAACTTGAAACCAGAGGAAATAATTGAAACCACAGACAACTGTTTACAATAAAGAAACTATCGACAACTGTGCAGGTCAGAATTCTGCTGATTGAAATATGTTTTTAAACGTCAAAATATAAATACTTTCATTGAGAAAGTAAAAAGAAGTTGAAATGACTATTAATATGGACATTAAAGACCCATTAATAAGTAATTAAGTTCATATAGAGATAAAGAATGAAACTGTTAGGAAATGGTGGAACTACATGGTGCTTCCTTTATCCCATAAAAGGCAACCACTGAAGAAAGACTTTTGAAAATGAGTCATACCAAGAGGGTCATGGTGTTGAATATATTAGTGGGCCTAACTTTATCTTTTGATAAAAACCACTTGTGTTTGGTACAATTGGCCAAGGATACAAAATTTGGGGGCTGCTTGGATAAATGGTTGATAAACCGATTGTTTTAAAAATGTATAGTCAATTCATTCCCACAAATGCACAAATCCCTTGTGACACGGCAGAAATTCCTTATCAATGCCTACGTATATTGCCAACAACACACAAAAAGGCTTCTGCTTGAAATTTGTTTGACATAGTAAACATGATTGACAAATTATTGTAAACATGTCAACATAACCTGCATACCACTGAATGTACCCCTTGCTATTTCCTGATACGATTGCTGGTGGTTAGAGTGAAACCACTCATTTTGAATTCTGATGTACAGTGGTTTCAGAGATAAGGCCGTTATTTGATTTTCATTAAAATACAAAGTTATAATGAAATGTCAGATGAACAGACACAAATCTACACACTGTACTAAAAGATGTACATGAGTTTTGAGGCTCTGTACAGACAACTACAAGATTTAACCTTAGTTTTAACCTTAGTTTTAACATTAGTTTTAACCTGTGCAAACAAATTATTTATCACAGGCCCGTCGGAAGCGGGGGGCTGGGGGGGCTTCAACCCCCCAATAATTTGCTGAAGTTTGTTCCTTTTTAGTGAAAAAGGCTGTTAAAATGTTAAAAATGAAGACTTTAACTTATTTGTACTAGAAGTAGAGGGAGTTATCAGAGTTATCAAGCTATCACGTTTCTATAAAAAGAAACAGTCTATTTCTAAGTGATTTTGATGTACTATTTTCAAAATTTCCCGGGAAAGCCTTCCATTAGTCGCGATCCTTTGCTCCTTTAGATGGCAGATTCTTCATAATAGAGGTGTTTTCCAACGATCTAAAGGGCGTGGTCACAAAAAATTTTCCCGTGGGCAAGCCCCCAGACCCCCATTTTTGCTCGCTCCGCTCACATCTTGTTTCAGCCCCCCCAATATGAACTTCGTTCCGACGGGCCTGTATCATGATGATGATAATGATGAAGATTTGAAGCACATAAACTGATCACAGGGCAATAATTACAATGTTTCTTAGCATTACAATGTTTGCCATTCAGCTAGATCCTATTCATAAAATACCGATATTTGTTGATAAAAAATACGAAAATTCTGGTGGGTCTTTAAATCAAGGGAGATAAAAGCCCTGCATAAGGGGTCTCAGTATTCTATTATTAGATATTATTAGATTCTAATATTGTATTTAATGAGTTTTCTTTGTCCTATTTATAGATGACCTCCACTGAGCTTGGTTGATTCATTTAATAAATTGATTTTTCTTTGTCCTATTTATAGATGACCTCCACTGAGCTCCCTTTTTCACTTTTTTCAATTGATTTTATGCTGGTGATAATTTTTATTCATTTATGTTCTTAATCTGCAAACATCAACAACAAAAGAAAAGATACTTACCAAAAAATTTAATTACTTTTATCTAGTATGTTCAACTGCTGACTGGCAGGTATGTAATCAAACAATATGAAGCATATGTTTTGGGTTATTCAGATAAATGTACACACCCATACCAATATATTGAAAAGGACACCCTCAATTACTTTGCTGTCAGCAGGGAGCCCTAATTACTGTGGGAGTGGAATTAGTTGTGGGAGTGCAAATAAACAATAGCAGGACAAGTTCTAATAAAGGACAATTCTTTGGCAAAGTTTATTATTATAGAGGTTGAAGCAAAATTTTTAATTTTTTTAAGAAATTGTCACAGCTTCAAAATCGCTTTCTTTTAAAACCTAATGTAAAAAAGATATTGTTTGCTATAAAAGATTTGAACAACTTTCTCACTCCAGTGGTGGAAGTATGACAAAGTATCTGACTCCTGGGGAGGAATTAAAAACTACTTATCAAGAGCACAGTCAACTTCCCTTGAGTTCATAGGATTTCAAAAGCATGATGTCTTTGTGGATTCAATATTCTTTGAAAACCCCATATGATGTACTTATGAATCAAAATGATAATAAACAATGACTAACTTTCCAGCCAAATCCCAAAAAGTGTGTTATTCTAAGGGCCTGTTTACGTACAGGAGCTTTCAGCCCGTTTACCCGAGGTGAAATTTCTTCCCCCTCTACGGTCAAACGCTTGTAAATATCAGTTTGCCATTACATGGAAAAAGTTTCACCCCGTGCTGAAGTTTCAACTCGCCTTGCTTGCGCTAGCTGAGATGAAGCGTTAATCCATTAATTAGGGTATTAATCCCCATTCTTTTGCAGGACAGGCACTCATGTAAAGGCAATAATATTTTTTCAGCCCAGGCTGAAATATTGATGGCACATGCGTTTTCCTCTAGTTTTGGCGCTTGACAGATTTTCAGCCCGGGCTGAAACTCTACATGTAATGGCAAAAACAATTTCACGTCGGGTAACAGGGCTGAAGTTTCACATATTGCACATAAAGATCTTCTGTGTTCATAGCAAAGTTTCCAGCCCAGTAAACACAAACTATCACTGTTTTCGTTTTTGATGAAAAATAAAATTGGAATTCTTCACATTAAGTCCTTAGTTAAGTACTTTTTCATAAGCTATGGGCCACAAACTTTGCTAAACTCAGATGTGCCTCATTTACTATTAAATCTTGCATTACTGAAAAATGAACACTTTCATTCATTTTTATTCCATTCTTAAAGTTGGTGATGACAATTGTCATCACAATGAAATGACGCTGACACATGACACTCACCTTTGCTTTCTTCAAGAATCCAACCTGATGTACCCAAAGAAAATCATATGGAACAAAATATAATTTGAATCTGGACAAGAATTTGAATATAAAAAAAGTGAGGCTTACCAAGTATGGTAGACTTGTCTTCATCTTTGTAACATCTTGATTGGCGGCCGCAGATGTAACCATGTGTGAAATTGACAACAAACACCCACCAAACATTGCAACACCAATTCTCACAGGCAACATTGTATATATCATGTAAATAAAAAACATCGTCAATGACACTGCTTCTGTAACCGAATGTGCTTTCTCTCTGAAGAAAAACAGTTGCAAAATGACTGCAATACAAGTCAGTGCAATAATGAAATAGGAAATATAACTTAATAACTTTTGTGAAGAACCATTCCAATTTATGACAGCAGCTAATGAAAGGAATATCGTAATGAGAACACAAAGTGCAGTTCCTCTTCCAATAAATAGATCCTTGTTTCCTTCTTCTTTACTGTGAAATCCAAAATGCATACCTGCTTCAATTGCATTCACACAAATTAAAAGTATCAATAACCAATTCACGAAGTTCTGATTAAACCTGAAGAAATATCTTCGATATAAAGTCTCCACTTTTTCAGATGAAAATGCCATCGTTTTGACACATGCCTTGTGTAATGATTTGAGCCTCAGAGGCTCTAAAGGTTTATCATTAAAACGATCTCCTACTTTCAAGGAATTGTACGGTGAGCGATCATCAAAACCAGCAGGAAAGTCTTCCAGATCCTTTGCAGGCCTAGTTTGAGTTCGCGTCTTCTTCTTAGAATCAGCTGAGAATTTGCCATTTGTCGTAACGGAAGGCTTTTGTCGTGACAACGCAATTTTTTCGTGTGAAGGCAAACTAAACCAACTACCATTGTCGACTTTGGATTTGGAGAAATTAGACATTTTGTCTTTATTCTTAGCGGTGGAGTGTTGTGCTTCCATATCTCCGTTCTTATTTGCCGATCCAGTCCCGGCACCTGCTTCCTGCTCTTGTTGGGGTGACACAGAAGACCGCCGAGAATTGAATATACCCGCCATTCTAATCAAGCCCTGTTTTATCAACTATTCACCACATTCTTTAATTCATGTTTTCATAATAAACTTTCAAAGGCTTGAATAGCTGGTTTACCAATACAGTACACTGAATGAATATAAATTTATTATTCAATCGTTCAAAATTGATTATTCTCCTGGGATGTGCTGTCAGAAATACAATTCAAGACAGATTCACTTGTACTGCAAATGACCAGCTTGCTAATCACTTTGCTGCATTGTATGTAACCACACAAAATGTGTTATTTAATTCAGTTTATAGTTTGTTGATAACACAACTTCATTATCTACGCCACATCTCAAATTTCATCTCATTGAATTGGTTATAAATTCCAAGACATCCATCTTTAGCCATTTGCAGGATATTCAAACCCAGTGATAAGTTACGAACTAATCAAACCGAACTGTTGTTGATGCAAATTATTTAGGCCCTTTACTTTTCCAGCTATGCTATTCCTCGTCTTTACTTTTACAAGCAATGTTTGACTTGAGCTCCACATGAATTTATTTAAACAGGTATGATTGTAGTTTTAAATGGAATACCTGCCTGCGTTCAGCATGATTTTCTTGGTGTATGCAGAGGTGAAGTGAGCGAATGAATAAAAGAACAAGTGATTTGGTATTAGGCATAATAACCAACGGCTCCTACTAAAGCACGGAACGCGAAACGAAACGCGAAACGGAAAAAACGGCGGAACGGAACAGCGGAATACTAAAATACGGAACAAAATTACTAAAATGCGAAACGTTTTGCTAAAATGCGAAACGGCATGGTTCGCCTCTCTTTCAGTTAGTTGACCATCAAACCTGCCAAAACACGGACCAAGACAGACCAACAAACAACATGGCTGTCTCGAAGCGAGTATGGAGTATGAGTGGCAGAGAAGTGTAGACTGAAAAAATTAGCGTCCAGATGCAACAGACGCAATGTTTTTCTTTTCTTTGCGTAGGTGATGATTTTTTAGTAGCTTTGTTATGTTTCTCTGCAATTTTTTTCAGGGAAAGCAAATGCAAGCATGAAATCTTAGGCCTGCCTATATTTTTAGATATTTAGAACCATACAGGCCCTACAGAGGCTGCCTATATTTGGAACCTGCACAATATACAAATAGGTACCTGAAAACGAAAATGATTTAGCGCCCCTCCCCTTAGCCTTCTCATCAAATACAGTTCAACAATAGACATTTTTACCTTGCCAGATCAGAAGTTTGGAACGAGTGACTCAATCTGGTAGATCATCAATACACATATTCTTTTTATAAGAAACTAATAGCTTGAACCAGTACTGAAAGTTTCTTAAAATTATCGGATTTTGCGTGCTCAGAGTTTCTCATGTTTGTTTCCTGTGCGATCGTGAACATTTCAAAACGAAGTTTTTTAAAGTCTTTCCAATTTTTAGACATTGCTCAAGTACCTTTCGAGTAATATGATACAGGAAACAAGTGAAAATAAAGTAAGCATATGGTGAGGATCTCATTGATTAAAATAAATAGTTGCTTGAATAATTTTTTCCCAGTACTAGCGATTCTGGATTTTATTTTTTAGCGATCAGAGAGTTGAGTTTTTTACAAAGAGTTTCTTAAAAATAATTCGTGTATTCGAGATCTAACATAATTTTCTGTTGTTATGCAGAATTGTCAACTATTCCAATCTAATCTTCTATCTTCTACCTTTTTCTACATTGTCTGTTCCGTGTTTTTAGCAGAATATCCAACAAGAACGAGGCTACTATCTGCCGTTTCGCATTTTAGTAATCGTTCCGCAGTTTAGTAATTCCGTTTCGCATTTTAGTAATCTGGTTCCGTATTTTAATATTCCGCTGTTCCGTTCCGCCGTTCTGTTTCGTTTCGCGTTTCGTTTCGCGTTCCGTGTTTTAGTAGGAGCCTAACCAACTGCTTGCTTGTGTTCTTTGCGTCTGCCCAACGGTCGCTGTGTAACGAAAGGCTCAGGTGCAAACAAAACATTAGAGAAAGAAACAGCGGGCCTTATACAAGGGGGTCACTTCGTCACCACCATAGAAATGGTCACCACCATCTGGTGACCCATGAGCAATCATCATACCCCCTGGAGATAGACAGAGAAAACAGCCGGCTTCTTCGCCCAAAGAGATGTTCTCGTTTCTCGTCTCCTTTGGTTACATTTGGCTTCAGAGAAAAACATTGTCTCATAATTAAAGCAGCAAAGAAAGCGACACTTTGTAGCATGTTCTTGCAATAGGAATCAAATCTTCTTCAAACTAAAGGAATAGATTTGTTGGCATTCAAAGGATTTTTAAACCCGATTTAAACCGAGGTCAGAGGGGAAAATTCAGTTTTCCAATGGAAAGCAGAAAGCATATTTTCGAAATTTTATAGAGGACATAGTTCAGATTTAAATGCAGTATTGTTTGTACGTCCAATATGATCGGTGCGTCCAAATCGTTGAAAAGTTTGTCTTCTTTCAACAAAAACAGTCGCGATGCAGTGTACGAGGCAGTGTACCGGCTATAAAGAAAATAAACAAAGTTCCCTGAATTTCAACACTAATATTTTCCTCATATTCAGCCCAGGTTTACCAAGGGCGTGTTTGATTGGTAATTCCAAACCTACCAGATTCTGAAAACAGTAGACTTTGCAGTGACGAAAATATATTTCCCAATCAAACACATTTAAAACAGCAGGTTTTGGAGAGTTCGAACACAGTATTCGGCTGATCGAACAAAAGTAAAATGCAGACTGAAGGCTTCGATTCGATAGACCGAACACTGTGTTCGATTCGAACTCTTCTCTCCAAAGTCTGCCAAACCTTCTGCCTTTTGGAGCAGAAGGTTCAGAAGGCCTACCAAACCTACCGTTTTGAGAATTTCGGAGCCAATCAAACACAAAATCTGAGTCTACGAAGTCTACCGCTTTCAGAATTGGTACCAATCAAACACACCCCAAGTTGCATTGAGCAATAGACCTTTTTACCAAATAACCAATTGTAAAAAACGAGATTCGAATGAGCGAAAATGATGATAAACCAAATTCGATTTCAATAGACCTTTTAGCAATTCTAAAAAAGAATCTGAATCGAGCTATCTTTTTATACATTTTATAAAATTTTCGAATGTGCACATTAGTGATGGAAGCTGTAACGTCACTCAATCGAACCTTCCCGATAAACATGTATAAAAATATCAAAATCCAGACTCTTTTGTAGAATAATTAAAAAGTTCTATTGTTAAGACTTCGAATATTTACCAAATTGAACTACTCGATCTAAATCTGGTTACAAAACAACGTCTTTTTCGACAGCACCTTTTTTCGACATAAATGGTTTTCGACGCAAATCAAATGAGCTTGACGTTTCAACAGCCTTATCTTTGAGCTTATGTGGCGCATCTTCAGCAGAACCAGAACCAAACAATTAGTCCTCTTAAAATTTTCATTTAGTTCGACTAAGAATGAAGAATCAAAATTTAAGTTGAAGTTTCTGGTTTAATTAAAATCAAGGACACTTCTAAATGATTGAAAATAAGGGTCCTCCACGGCAGCCACTAAACATGTCTACTATATTTTGTAACACCAGTACTTTTGATAAACACAATGTTATTCGGTGGGCTGAACTCACATTCATGCTTGCCTTGCAGTTTCTGTAACTCGGCTCGCTCTGTAGCGAGCATTCTGTTGTTTCGAGGTGCACTTGACATTGATTGACGCTAGCAATTAACTTGAACGAGGTAATTAATGCCTAAAATAGCACAAAAACAAACAATTATTTTCAAAATTACAAACTACCAGAATTATTAATCACTTGTTAAGCCTGGTTTCCATATGATCTTTCGTGTCGTTCCCGTCGCTCACGTCGCTGAAAAAACGTACCAGCGACCGTAGCGACACGAACGATTTTATGGAAACTATCACTTTTTGCTGCCAGCGATCGTAGCGACGCGAGCGACACCCTGTCGCTGAGATAGAACGATTTCTATCTCAGCGACGCGAACGACTGCCAGCGATCGAGTTTTTTTAATGGAAACCACTTTTCAAAAAGTCAGCAATCCCAGCGATCGCAGTGACGTTCTGCGCATCTGCGCATCTGAGCCCAGTCTCATTATTTTGAGCCTGTGATGCAAACTCAGCGACAGCAGCGATCATATGGAAATAGCTCGATGGCTACTGTCGTTCGCGTCGTTCGTGTCGCTGAAAAATTTACCAGCGACGGGAACGACAGGAACGATCATATGGAAACCAGGCTTTACATTGCATAACTTTCAGGACATATACTACATTGCATAACTTTCAGCACATTGCATAACTTTCAGGATTTCAGGATTATACTTATGGACCTTATGAAATCAAGAAATATCAAGTAGGCACCATTGAGATCAACTTCCTAAACAAAAGTATGGCAGTTGCTGCTGTAACAAAAGCAAACTTTCTTATTGTATTCAGTTGGTACCTCGGCAATCGCAGGCTGCCTCCCCCAAGGGACCCCTAAACTTCCCAAAGACTAATTTCCATATTTCATTTCAACTACAATCTTTCTACACTAAAAAGCAATTTTGATCAACGATATCCTGATCTAGTCCCCAAGATTCTGAAGATTGACGAACCTACTGCAACTACAGAAAATCGTTTAAAAAACCTTCAATTTTTAGAAAAACATATGCTCTCTTGTCTCTCTAGCCTACGAGTAGACCCTTGGAGTAGACCCATTATTCAAAACAAGAAAGGGTCTACGAAACAAAGAGCAGCAGCTTGCTACGGCCGCCCAATAGACCTTTTTAGTTATTCTAAAAAAGACTCTGCATCGACCAATATTTTGATACATTTTGTAGAAATTTTTCGCATGTGCACAAAAGTGATAGAAGCTCTTAACGCCACTCAATCGAACCTTTCGTATAAAAATGTATAAAAATATCGCTCGATCCAGACTCTTTTGTAGACCTCTATTCAATTCAAATAATGTGTAACGCGCGCGTCTCAACAAAGGCAGAAATCTGGAAACCGGGCCCGCGGTAGCAAGCTTTTGCTCTTTGTTTCGAGACCCTTTCTGGTTCTCTCTGGTTCATCTTGCAATTTCTCCTGCTAAAAATTCCATTACCGTTAACTTCATCATGAAGGTCTTTTAATTAATGGAGAGACGTTAACTTATACTTCTGTATTCACTTAAGAGATAAGAATAAACGTGTTTCATCTTTCGAACGATAACATCTTTGAATTACTACTGAAATCGAAATGTGGCTGTTCAAACTTGGTTAGAGCACCTGTTATGATAGAAACAGTTGTAATATTGATTAGGTTTATCTGGAGAAATCTATGTTAAAATTATTGGCCTTTTAATGAACTTAAATGTATTAACCTTGGACATGTTCAAGGATCTAAGCAGGCAAAAGCTTTGTAAGTAATTGTTTAAGTCAACTGTTTTAGTTCTCGAACTGATAGACATTTGTGGAATATCTGTGGTCCCTTTCTTTGTTTTCCAAGAAGGGCCTACAACTTCATACTGGCCTCCTTTATATTGTCCATGGTGTAAGATCATCTAAACATTATTGCAACGTGTAACTCGTAAAGGAGGCCATTCATTACACACGGGTCAACTTTTGTTGGCAACATGTCTGCCGACAGTTTTCCTCACAAATGTTGAATCGTGCGTATGTGTTTGTATCCCGTTTCGATAATGTGGGCAAAGTGTTGAACGAGAATGAACATGTTCATTCTTGGTAACATTGTCGGCGATGATGAACGGAATCTAGCCAGTCAAGAGCAGTCTTTCCAATCATGTGATCCCTTGAGATATCATGATGAACACATTGAAAATGCTGAATGAGTTTGTTAAACATGATCAACAAATGTGGGGAACATATTTTGCTGACAAATGTTAGCCACAAAGTCGACTCGTGTGAAATGACCTTGAGATGTTTGCCTCTGTACTGGCGTCCCAAACAAGGACATAAGTTTAACGGCTGCTTCCTCAACTTCATTCGTTGCAAATTTACTTTCTTCATAAACTATAAGCTTCAGCCTAGCTTTGGATAGCTGTATTAAAAAATCAGCTCACCATTAGCTGCGATATAGTCTGTCTGGAACTGGTCTTAGAAGATCAAATCCAGCTATGGAACAACGAGCTTAACTGTGCACTCATTTGAAATTATCCAGGAACAGGCCCACGTATAACTTATAAACTCATTTAAACCACTTTAAAAGGACTGGACGCGACACCAGTTTAACTAAAAGTTGGTCCACGCCCATTTAAATCCAGGTTTCTTATAAGGGTGTGTTTGATTGGCACCAATTCTGAAAACTGTAGACTTGGTAGACTCGGAATTTGTGTTTGATTGGCTCCGAAATTCTCAAAGCGGTAGATTTGGTAGGTTTGGAAGGCCTTCTGAACCTCCTGCTCCAAAAGGCAGAAGGTTTGGCAGACTTTGGAGAGATTCTCGTTTTCATTAGCAAACCCTTTTGGTGCATCCAAAACCTACCGTTTTTAAGATTGTTGCGTTTGATTGGGAAATATATTTCCGTCTCTGCGAAGTCTACTGTTTTCAGAAGTTGGTAGGTTTGGAATTACCAATAAAATAAAACACACCCTAAAACTCAGCCTAATTTACAATCTCTAGTCTACGATCTCTAATCTAAAAAAACTAGTTCAAAAGCCATTTTCAAAACAGTTGGCTCTCATATTTGCAAGCTATAGAACCCGCAATTTCAAAGAGTTTTATATTTGGCGGTCCAAAATTTAGTCTCAGTTGACTTGTGACAAGATACAGTCCTATCCGTCTTCAAAAATGTCAATTATGACGTCATCAAAATGCCATTCGGGTCACAATTTTATAAGGGCACCTTTCGAATTTAGAAATGGTCGATTCAGTAAAAATCACTAATAAAATCAAACATTGGGAAGATTGTCAGATCGTTGGAGTATATTCCCTGTCTAAGTTTCTTATTCAGTTATTATTCAGTAACGATAAATAAGGATGAAGGTAAACCGGAAAAGACAGAAAACAGAACATGTCAAAATTGAAAAGATTGTTGCAAGTTGATGTGAAATGACTAATTAAAATATTCAGCTAATTATAAAATAATTTATTTTGAACCATGTAATTAACTTCACCAGCACTGATGAATCAATGAAAAAATAAGAAAATTTTATGAAATTTCTAAACAGATTAAGCAACTTTTACATACTTTTACATGTATGTACGAACACTGTAAATGAATTTATTTACAGCACAAAAGAAAACAATAAGAAGAAAATAAGTTCTTTTGTAAACTATACTTCGCTAACCATTGAGGACTGGAAAACTAGCGAAAGAAGTCATCAAAATGGCAGTTACTATAGTGGTGAATAAGTAAGAAATTTTCCAACTTATAAAAATATAAAACCATCGTACCTTTGACAGAAAATGTTCACCTTCAAATTCTTAAATGAAGGAAAACGTTGGTTATGATCTTCTCGAGGAAAGAGAATATTGTTCATGCACTGTAATAAGGGGTAGGACAAGATTATGGTATGGTATGAAAGTGCTAACTCGATTCTATCTCGATTTGTGTTATGTTTCAAGGCGTTCTTCACTACAGTTCTTCAAGCAGTTCTTCACTGCAGTATGTTAACATCTATCACAAAGCCGAACAGAAAACATTGATCATTACAACACTAATCGAATAGAAAACAGCTAACCTAGGGTTGGGGTTAGGGTTAGGGTATACAATACAGCCAACCGTAAACCGGTTAATCTGTACCCAATTTCAACAGCGTAATACCGTATTATGTTACGTTTCAAGCAGTGCGGTCATTATGTTGACGATAACATCTGTCACAAACTCGAACAAAACACATTGACCATAACAACACCTATCAAATAGAAAATTACTACCGTATTTCCTCTAATAAGCACCCCCAAAGAAAAATGCTACACTTTGATTTAAAATATGAACTTAAGAAAGAAGAAATTAACAAGTTCCCTTATTTTCTTCCATTGTTATCACATAAAAAATGAAAAATGAACCTGATAGTTTTAGTACATCCGCTTCTTTGCACTTTCTGTCATTTTTCTAATAAAGCGCCGCTCTGATGTGTGCGGCGTTATTAAAGGGTGGCGTTTATTAGAGGGAGGCGTTTATTTGAGGCTAGGCGTTTATTAGAGGAAATACGGTAACCACAAACCGGTTATTAATAATTGAATTTCAATAGCGTAATACCGTATCATGGTGTTATGGTGTGATTCAAGCGTTGCTATCACTAAGTGTATGATAACATCTGTCACAAACTCGAACCGGGTCACTGTATCCAATTTCAAGAATCGGAATTCTTTTTGATGAGCAATTTGCACAGAATATTCCTCCACATTTACGGCAATGATGCTGCAAGGAAGAAGTTGAATATTTTGTTAGTTATAAGCACGAATGAGTGAGTGAGTGGGTGAGTCAGTCAGTCAGTCAGTGGATGAAGAGCATCGCTTCAATGAAAATTTGAATGAATGGAGGAATGAGTGATTGAGCTACAGACGGTTGAGATTTAGATTTTGCTGAAGAAACAAGAAAGTAGTTGTTGCATAAAATAAAACGATGGCATGGTTTTGCTGCACATTTGTTGCGATTTCGTAAGCTAGCCATCCTTGACAACTTTGCCAACAGTAAAATGACGAGATTTTTCTCCGTTAAAGAAGACAAAGATCTCAGATTTGATTGGAATGGAACAGCAAAGTAGCTAACGTCGACCAGCAGCATCCTGTATGCATGCATGCACAGTAGCATTTCATGGCGACAAGCTGAAAGCGAAAGGCAGGTTTGGGATATCAACAGATTTCACGGGATTTTCGGCCTTTATTTCAGATGATGGATATCGCTTGTTAAATTCAGATGATGGATATCGCTTCTTAATTTCATCATTTTTGTTTCCCTGTGATAAAAGTCACGCTGATTTCGAAGCAAAGGGAAGAGGAGAGTCAAGGACATGAATTTTGTTTGAGAGAAAAAGGGACATATTTTCGCAATGGAATACATGTCGAATGTGACACAACAACCGATGAAATTTGTATAGAAATATCACTCGATCCAGACTCTTGTAGAATAGCTAAAAGGTCTATTGCCTGATGTCAAATATAAGTCAGTCTTGCAAAACCGATTATGAACTCTAAAATTGAAGGTGTGGACGTCTTTAAATTTTGATAAGAAATAAACTTATGATAAAGTAAAAAAGGAACTGATTTTCATATAGTAACAATTCCATCACGATCTTGTTTCAAAAAAGCCATTCAAATTGAGATAGAATTGGCCACGGAGGTCTTGTAAGACGCTTGTATGAATGAATTTGATATAAAGTGTTGTTTCTCACTGTATCGGACTAGAGTGCAGTTTAGCGGGCGGCATTCAAATGTTGCGTTGTTGTATGTCATACGGTAAAGGTTAGGGTTAGTTTCAGAAAAGGGTTTTTAAGGTTAGTTAGGGTAATTTAGGGTAGGTTAGGGTTAGTTATGGTTAGTTAGGATAAGGTAGGGTTAGTTGGAATTAGTTAGGGTAAGGGATTTGTTCAGTTCATTATCTGCAAAAGGAATATGCCATTTAGCGCCGCCCGCTAAACTGCACTCGTCCAAGGATATCTGATGCGACTGCATCCTAAACCCCAGCAAGAAAAGCCCTTGAAGAATATCTCAGGGAAGTGAAAAGGCCACCGGGAAGACCAAAAACGACCTGGATGCAAACCATACGGCAAGATGTGAACAACATCGGAACAGTGGCGGACACTTGAGCAAATATTGGGGGGGGGGGCGAAGCTATTATTTCGGATAAAATGCATTGTTCGCACCTGTTGTTTAAAAAAAAAAAGATCATTGTTTTCTCCAGCATTGGGGGGGGGGGGGGGGGGAATCGCCACCCCCCCCCCCCCCCTNATTAGTTAGGGTAAGGGATTTGTTCAGTTCATTATCTGCAAAAGGAATATGCCATTTAGCGCCGCCCGCTAAACTGCACTCGTCCAAGGATATCTGATGCGACTGCATCCTAAACCCCAGCAAGAAAAGCCCTTGAAGAATATCTCAGGGAAGTGAAAAGGCCACCGGGAAGACCAAAAACGACCTGGATGCAAACCATACGGCAAGATGTGAACAACATCGGAACAGTGGCGGACACTTGAGCAAATATTGGGGGGGGGGGCGAAGCTATTATTTCGGATAAAATGCATTGTTCGCACCTGTTGTTTAAAAAAAAAAAGATCATTGTTTTCTCCAGCATTGGGGGGGGGGGGGGCGATCGCACCCCTCGCCTCCCCCCTAGTGTCCAGTGTCTGCCATTGCATCGGAATCAAACTAGATCTATCAAAGCACCCAAACATTGACTAAATTATTTGAATTCACAGTTAATAGAAAAAACTGGTGCAGCATTGTAAAACGCATTGTGCAGTATTAACTGTGTGTGTGTCGTCATAGCAGTAGTAACTGATTGCCATGATGGCATGAATATATCAATAAAATCAGATAGCACTCTTTAGCTGTGATGATGTGTATGCTAGCAGATGATGATGATGTGATGATGGTGTATATGCTAGCAGAGTTCCATCAAAAATGGTGCCTAGATTGAAAGTTTTAGATCTTTTCACATCAAGATTTCATTCTTTAAGATTTTTTCACATCAACACTTCAGGAGATGCAACAATTACTGATTATTTGAAGCACGAAAGTAATCTCCGCAGCAGAATTCAAGACATCATCTCATCAAATTTATTTAATGTTTATCTTGTGATGAAGCAAATTCGATTTTCATCTCAATACATGAAAACATCTGTTTGATTTATGGAATACAGTGAATGAATGAATGAATGAATGAATGAATGAATGAATGAATGAATGAATGAATGAATGAATGAATGAATGAATGAATGAGTACCTTGTGTCTTTCAACATAGGCATCAAATCTTTAAAAACGATTGCACGAATGGTTATTGCATCTTCCTTTTGATTTAATGGCTTGAAAGGAACTTCAGGTACTTTGCTATTCTGTTCATTGGCAACTTTCGATATCTTGATTCTTGTCAGAATTATCTTGTTTAACGGTCAATACTGTGTCCATTTGCAGATGGCGTTTATGTAAAGTTAAAGCAATACTTTAATACTTTAATAGTCCCATTCTCTGTCAACTTACCGACATACTTCGCATTCTCTTTACAAAGAAGAATACTCAATTTTTCTCGTCTCAAACATTCGCCGCTGTACGCTTTCATTTAATGTGGGTCCGTCCGGGTCCGTGTACTACTTTCTTTCTTTAATTAAACATGAATCTTCCTTTTTGCGTCTGTTCGCCGCCCCTCAGAAGATTTTTTGGCAATGCAAAGCCGTCTCGCTCTTCGTTCAATCATGCATTCGTTAATTATTTCGTTTTCGTCGCTCAAGACATACAAATGCTACATCGGCTTCTTAAAGGGTCTGCTTCAACCAGCATGCCTTGCATGTGCATCTCTTGGTTGGCCTTTATTGTCGCCATTTTCATGGCCCATGAAAATAGCGACAACAAAGAGATGACACGTGCGAAGCATGCTAGTTGAAACAGACCCTTCAATGCCAAGCCACAACCTTCTTTAGTTATGTGTCGTCCTATATTTTTGCAACTAGACAATAGTCAAGCTCGGCATTTTAAACTAGGGGGGGGGGGGGGGCACAACAGGCCAATCCAACAAATTTTCCACAGAGAGGGGGTGTGTGAGCCCAAACCGAAACTGGTGAAACTTGCAAACAGAAACTTCCAATCTACAGATGAAAGCTACGAGAGTCATTCTCGAGATACCAAACAAGTTATAGCTTCTTGGTCTTGCACCCATATGCTTTAATCTGTTGGTCTTGTACCAAAGCATCTTTGCGGGTACTACACCCTCGACCCCCTTGGGGCAAGCCCACAATTCGTATAAAGGAATTATCCTTACCCTCCTACGTAACGTAGTAAATTGTAGTTTACATGCCATACAGGTTTTAGCTTCTTGGTCTTGAACCCATGATCTGATTACACAAGCAGCTGTCATTCTGCCCCCACAAGAAACTTTCTTCACTTTTTTGTAAATCATTGTTTCAATCTCGACTGGCATTGATCTGCAATCAAATAATATGGCCAATGAAAAAAGCACAAAATGAGGGGCCAAAAACGTCTGTCCCCATTTAATAGCCAACAGAGCAAAAACTACCTGACGTATATTTCAGAATTTCAGTTAGTATTTCGACTGCTTAACTGTGAGAAAACGAAAATAGTCTGGAAAGATAGAGTTGTATATTTTCTGTGGTCTGTGAAATAGGCAATAACTTTTTTGGAGACCCGGTACAGTAAGCAAACATTTTGTCGGAAATAAGAATTGGAAATAAGGGGTTTGAGCCCTGTCGGGTTTGAGCCTTGTTGAGACCAGCTTGGAAAAATGGCATGGTAAGCTACATGACCCATGAACGCTACATAAAGAAGCTTAGAGCATGAGCTCTGCTCTTCATTTGGATCAGACATTTCATCTCCAGGACGCGAAGGAGCTTTGATAAAAACATACAAGCACAAGGTACTTCTAGAGTGGGTGATGGCACTCGCCAAATGATGGTCATGGGGTTGGGGCAAAAAACATTTTGCACAGATTGCAGGATAACTCATTAAGAGCTTAGGTTTCACTACTACCTGACGAAATGATGTCTCTTTTGACTGGTGCTTTAAAGACCAGCGTTAACCATGATCCCTTGCACGCTGAATGAAAAGCAAAATAAAGAGAAGTTAGGCCAGAAACGACTTTCGTATCATAGAAAAGTCGAATTTGGGCCTGCAAAGGATCATGGTTAGCAATGGGTCTTTAAGCATCTTAAAAAAGCTGTGAACATTTAAGATAGGTAATCGACCAACTTTTATAAATTGTTAACTTGACTTGTTTCAAATCCGTTTCTTGGTCAGAATAGCCGTCGTGTCGCTATGGAATTTCAACTAACATAAACATAGACTCTCATTAAGTCTATTTCCTAGCTTAAGTTTAGACCAAAATTGATAGCTACTTTTTTCTTCCTAAAGTTTTTAAACGCTCGCTTTCGACTACAGCTGCGAAAAATTCCATGTAATGGCTATTGACTATTGACGTGAATTGATTGATTGTAATGGCTATTGACGATGAATTTTTCGCGGGTGGCTATTGACGATGAATTTTTCGCGGGAATCAGCCGATTTTCGGTTAAAAAGATTTTAAAATAGTGAAGCTCGGACTGTGATCTGGAGACAGACTGCAATTTAGAAACTTCTTCCGAGACAGACTGCAATTTAGAAACTTCTTCCGAGAAAGACTACAATTTAGAAACTTTTTCGCAACTTCTTTTGAGACAATGATAGAAGAATCAGCAGCTCCCTGCTGAGACCTGAAATCCTACGTGTGCACATGGAATTGTTTTCAACGTCTGCTAATTTGTTACCAAGTGGTCTCTTAGAAATAAATTACAGGGCATGTAAACCTATCCTTGACCTGCAAATTAATAAACCATACATCCAGAGAATCTCTCATCCTTCGAGTTTTCTTGTGATAAAATCTTCGAAGACGGATCGAGAGAATCCATCCAGGAAAATAAAAACATGAATTATTATCAAAATAAAAACCTGTCTCTATGATCTCCATGGCCTAATCGAGCAGAGCTTCCTTTTCCCCAAGTGACAAAATCACCATCCTCTGTAAAAAGATAATGGCAGAATTAAAGCCTGTCTCAAGTTAGATGTCACGTGAAAATGACCGTGAATAAAATGACCATCAATAGTTACTCCTACTCTGGTAATCAAAGCAGTCCTTATGAAGTGATGGGTCTACCGTGTTTGAAAAAGTAAAAATAAAATATAACAAGTCTAATATGGGCCGACTTTGATCATTGTCGATGTCAGGAAACGTAATTCTGTAAATTAGAGTTATCGACCCGTAATAAGAATCCAAGACTGCTACAATGTAATGCTATATACTTATTTTTGTTCTATAGGTGGATGGGACAATCTCAAAGCAATTATTCCTGGTGGTTCATCAGTCCCCATGATTCCAAAGAGGTATATCGACATTTTTCCTTGAAACTTGGGGCCTGTTTATATGGAGGTAAAACACCTCACCTGCCAGGCCTGGGGCTGACAGGCGAGATTCCACCTTCCCGTAGAATCCTTTGTATTTTTCATTTCGCGTTTATATGAAATATGGAGGTACTTTGATCACGAACCCACGATTTGTCAAAAACAAATTCTTCACTTAGGAGTACACAGTGGTAACTCTAGCTGGCAGATAAACGGGAACACGTTGCAACAAGGGTGAGCATATAGAGAAGGTCAGTAAGCACGCCGAGAAATAGTTCGGTTTCTATGGCTTAATCCCCACATTAAATATTTATGTTCATTGTGCGAGAAGGTGCTAACCAGCCTTTTCATAGCAAGGAGGGCCTTGCCATTGGTTAAATCTATATATGGTAGCAAAAACATTAATTTATCATACCTGAGACTGCTGCGGTGTGCACCGCTCCGCAGTCAACTTGAATAATTTTTCCTTGGCACCCTGTTCGAACAGCACTAGGGATCGGCATCAACGGTGATTCTTGCCTCACTTTAATACCAAGTTGACCATTTCTACCATCTCCAAAACAATACACCGTACCAGAAACTGTAAGCAGGAACAAAAACAGATTTTGAGGCAAGTAAAAACGGCAGAGGTCAGAGGTCAGAGGTCAGAGGTCAGTTTGCTCGTATAACCATACACAATAGGACACTGTATAACTGAACTGAACATTCATTGTTGTTTTTCTGTTATCTTCTCCTGCGAAGGCGCTATTCTCGTTATCGCTACAAGCGTGATAGGCCTTTTCATAAATCATTTTCAATTCGAGGCAAAGGTTGCAACTCCCAGCACACCCATAAATCTACACCGTGCCTATTTTGATGCAAAGACGCGTACAAAGCCATTCTATGCGTTGCTGAGAGCAATGGACGTTTTTTGGGATCTAGCTCCACATCATATCGAGGCAAAGGCTATATTTGAAAAGAAATGACGTGATTTGTGAAAAGGTCTATTGACGTGACCCAGGCGATAATGCCACTCAGACGGAAAACTGATTATTTCAAGTTTTATTCACTGGAGTAGGAGTGCATACCCTCTTTTCTGTGCTCGTGTCAATCAAAAATACACACGTGCCGATTAGAGGAAAAAGGATTTTGCAGGAGAAAACAAAAAATAACAGCGAATATCCAAATCATTTGTACCAGTAAGCTATACATCCATGTATCACTATCAGGGGGTCAAAAGCTCCCTGATTTGTACAGAGTACTATTGCTATAGTATAACAGTAGATTCATCAAAGTTCCCACTTTGGAATAGAGGAAAAAATCTTTTAACACAGCAGGTTAAAAGGTCTGTCAGCTCAAAAAGCTAGTGGTGGATCTCACAAAAAAACTATTTTTAACTCATGCATAATAAGAGATGCGGCTACTGCTTAAAGTGAATGTGGGCGCAAGAAAACGTAAGAAGACAAGGCTTTGCGTGAAAGAAGATTTAATCTTGTTTCAGTGTGGGAGGATAGGGGGGAGATGAATGGGCGTCCAGAGAGAAAATGACAGCATTTAAAAGCGACTTACGTGGGACTTGAACACTGAAAAAGTGGTATTTTACGTCGTGGGAATGGGATTAGGACAGCTGAATGTCTAGCTAAAAAGTTGAGAAATCACAACGATTCAAGCGAGGTTTAAACCCACGACAAGTGAATTCGTACGTACGCATGGGTTCGAGGTTGACGCAAGTCATAAGAATGATTAGGGAAACCTCTCTCCCCCGCGAGGTTTCTTACCGACAACGGAATCACAGACCATGGAACTACGGACAAATAAAGAAACGTCGCGGAGGAGAGAAAGGGAAACCTGAACGTAATAAGAAACATTTAGCAATAGACATTTTGATTTAGCAGCTAGCCTTTTCGGCCATCGGAAGAAAACTGTAGCATTGAACAAGAACTCCATGGGATGACTAAGAGACTATTGTTTATTCACAGTATAACGAAGTTATCGTTATCAAGTTACCTGACAGAACAGCAGTGTGTCTGCCACCACAACTTATGCTTGTGATTTCTTCGTTCCTAAAAAGAGGAAATAATCAAACAATATATCAAGCAATTTTGATACGTAGGATGTTGCTTTTATCACACAAACGGCTTGTGCTGTTATAATAGATTAGACTTCTTGCATGTTGCCTTGATATCTTACTTTTCGATCCATTAGCAATATTGTTATTACTTCTATAGCGGTAACCTAACATTAGATTGGTTTGCTAAGTCCCTAGACTCGTCATGAAATAGCGAAAATGCTGGCCTTTCTTTGTGCATGCATCAACCTAATCAATCTAATCAATCTAATCAATCTAATCAATCTAATCAATCTAATTACTGCCAAGGCCTGTTTTCTTTGGTCGACTCACAGCGCAGCGATGAAATGCAGCAAAATTCACGTTAACAAAAACAGTTAATCAACAGAAATTCTCATAAATACGAAGAATAAAGCTTATTTTACCCATTGAATTGGTCCTACAAAAGCGCGGGCCTAAATAGGGCCAAGTTTTCAGTCTAATATTAAATAGTCTCTGTTAGCTTAAGTGATATCATTCGAGTTAAAGAACACAGGGAAACAAGGGACTCAGGTAATAAGTCTAGCCTAACGTACCAATATGTTGATGGCACTTGGTAGGGTTTGGAGAAATCAACTGGATCTGCAGACGCTAATTGACCATAATCATTTGATCCCCACATCCACACTTCCCCAGTATCTAAATCGAAAACAGAAACAAGAAAATATCGTAATACAGAAACTACGCAACGTAAATACACATAAATCATTTAGCTCTAAAGGCCTCTAAAAAGACCTTTGTCTTGAGTGCCCGAAAACAGTGTTCACTTTTGACGGATCGTGATGAAGCATACGACGCACCGATTTTGAAAATCGATGACCTAACCTTTGGATAAAGTCTTAAATTATACTTAGGCAATGTTAGACTTACTCCACTAGTTCCAATGTTTTCACTCCATTCCTTTTTACAGCACGAAATGTGCCACTGCGGAGGAGCATGAAATCTCCATTCAATTCAACTCAATTAAAAGTGTCAACAATTAAAAGTATAAAAAGTGTTGTTGTTGTTGTTGTGATAACTGGGACTCCGTATTGAGTCTAGGGCAATGTTTTGTTTCTGCGGTTTTTCGACCGGTTTCGTCTAAAGTTCTTCCTTAAAAACCCAACATTCTTGCTCATTGGTTTATGTCTGTATCATACGGCTTTGATTAGTATTCAAAACATAAAACCGATCTAACTTAATATGTTTCTGATTGGCTTATTTCAAAAGATAGCTGCGCATAAAACCAAGTTTCTTCTTTTGGTGTTTCCCTGACGTTCCATACTCTGATGAGTGTCAGACGAAAAAATGTAAGATGTCAAATTATGGTTCTAATCTTCAAAGCATTCTTCACCAAATGATTCCTCAAAGGTTATCTATCAGAACAGATAAGAACAGAAATAAAACGAACAAATGTTTTTGCAAACCTGAAACGACTCCAACATGACAAGTACCACAGGACACATTGACAACTTTGACATCTCTCAGTAATTCAACCATTGTTGGTTTAGTTCTGCTTTCCGTATCCCCATGGCCTAGCTGACCTCTTTCGTTCTCGCCAAATGTGAATAACCGACCGGCTGATGACAACGCTGAAGGAAATAGAAAAAGAGTTTTTTGAAATACTTTATCATCCTAAGGGGCTGTGGTCCAAAAAGAGTATTCAAATATATTTGGGCTTTTCATAAACTAGCCCGTGAAAAGGCTCAACAACTCTGATGCTTACGTTAGCCTCTTCAATTCCAAATTTCTACTTAATTTCTCATATTAAGAATAAGAGGAAGCCAGGCCTAATTGGATATAGTAAGCACGCAGGTTTCCATAAGCTGGCTTAGATTGATTTATTGATTGATTGATTGATTGGTTGATTGACAGATAGATTGATGTGAACAGAATATCTGCCTCTCCATTTGGAAATATAGCAACCATATATAGCCGTTGAAACACATTAAGAACAAAATAATCTGAAAACGAGACAACATACCAGCGGTGAAGTCAAGCCCACATGACACTTGACTGATATCCTGAAGTGTTTCAACCTTTCGTGGAATGGTTTGCTTCCGATCTGCTGTCTCATAACCAAGGTATGGTTCAGCCCGTCCCCAAATATACAAACCACCATCAGCTAGAAGAAAAATACAAGAAAGAAATTGTACGAAATACTTAAAAGGGCTCCTTTTTCATTACTTTATTTTAAGTGGACTGGAAAGACTTCTAGCTATATTGAAGCTAATTTAGGCCTACTATGCTTACCGCATCCAACAAAGCCTTCATTATCATTTTCAAATTCGACGAACTGTTGTTGTAGTTGTTGTAGTTGTTGTAGTTGCTGTAGTTGAAGCCCAGAAAGTTTTTCACTTTACAATAAATCTTTTTTGGTGATTTTTACAATTTCGTGAGCCACCCTCTACATTAACACTGCCAAATAATCGAGCAATTGCAAAGTACATTATCATACGCAATGTAAAAATCGAAATGTCTATACCTGTCACTGCAGCTGAATGCAATTCATGACAAGAAATACACGTGACTTTCTGATCAGAGAAACTACCAATTTTTAATGGCGTAAAACGATCTTGAATATCCCCATGTCCAAGTTTCCCTCCTCGGCCACTGCCCCATGCAAATAATTCTCCAGAAGCTGAAATGGTAAAGAAGTACTCCCAGTTTGAAGGACTGTGATTCTTCGCCTCGTTTGTTAAATCGCTCAAATCAGAATTTTCGTTCAAAAATTACGACTGAATGTTTTTAAAAAGTTGTTCTTTTAAAGCCTTGCGAAAACGACTGCAAGCCTAGCTCAATTTTTCTCACATTATTGTCATTGTTCAGGCAATTTTGGCCTAGTTTCTAATTCAAGAATCTGTAGGATGGACGTTCGATAATTTAGAGGCGCAAAATGCCCAAGCATTAACTGGAATAGCTATCCTTTTTAGAAATATCTGTAAAACACAATACACCCTACAAATAGAACAATAAAGATCTTTGGCTCATTGTTCCAGCTCGGCAGAAATCTAGTTTTCCTCATATTTCAGACGGACTAGATACTTTGCACAATTCCATGACCGTGTTCGAACGCTATACGTTAGATATTAAAGAGCATTTTCCGTCATATGCTATGGTGCGAAGATAACAAAACAGTTATATTATGCTTCTACTCACAGAAGGAATCTTATCATATGATTTTATGAACGAAAGCGCATTTTCTTCAAAGCCAGACCAATTTCAAAACATCTTGAATATTCAATTTACCTTTCAGCAGTGCAGAAAAAATAATTCACACTACAATGGTGCTAACTAAAGAACAACTTGTTTTGAGGTGGTGCATGTATTAATGTCTTTAGATAGTTCTCGTAACGCAGACTCCTTTATTTCTCAATTTGAAAGTATGTGGCCTTCGCTAGAAGAGATTGTTCTGNTTATATTATGCTTCTACTCACAGAATGAATCTTATCATATGATTTTATGAACGAAAGCGCATTTTCCTCCAAGCCAGACCAATTTCAAAACATCTTGAATATTCAATTTACCTTTCAGCAGTGCAGAAGAGAATAATACACAATACAATGGTGCCAACTAAAAAACAACTTGTTTTGAGGTGGTGCATGTATTAATGTCTTTAGATAGTTCTCGTATTAGCAGACTCCTTTATTTCTCAATTTGAAAGTATGTGGCCTTCGCTAGAAGAGATTGTTCTGCAAAATCATATAACCGATTCTAAGCAATAGAGCTGCTCGCTTTTCCAAGCAGATTTACGCACGATCTAAATAAAAAGTAACGCTTAACAAAATTTAAATAAGGTTGCAAGGGTTGTACTTGATGAAATAAAAACAATTATAAAGAAAGCTCACGTCATATACAAAACAAAGAGATTTTAGATTCTTGCGTCTGACAGATGGTACCGTTTCTGTTACGAAACTTTTTTGAACGGATAGTTGTGTTTTGTGATCTTTGACGCAAGCTAACAGGGGAGAGCAAAGTAATATGATATAGAAGCGATCCTGAAACAACGATCGTCGTGGTCATGGTGGAAATTAAATCTCGCTACTTATATCAACTCAAGTAAAATAAGGCTTCTTCGGAGATTCATTGATCTCCGTTCGCTTGAAAAGAAATGACGCAAGCGCACCTCTTTAGCTGTAGCAACTAATTCCAGATCAAAGTAGCCTGCTTGAGACTGTCTGCATATTCGATGAGTACAACACAATCCGAAGTCTATCTTGCGTGGGTTTCATTCTCTTCATACGCTCACGCAGTAGATAACTGCAGCAATCGATAATATTTTAAAAAGGATTTACAGATGTCGAAAATCTCATGTATCTGCTGGCATATGTTCCGTTCCACATGGTATTTGCTTGACGTCATACCCCAAGTAAAGCTTCTACAACTCTGGGTATAACTGCTCCTACGTTAAATCAAGAAGAATATCTACAACTGTTTCAAACTCACATGTAACTGCTAGTATATGTTCCGTTCCACAGGAGATTTGCTTGACGTCATACCCAAGTAAAGCTTCCACAACTCTGGGTATAACTTCCTCTGTTTCCTCTCCATGGCCTAGCATTCCTTTGAAACTTGAACCCCATGTATAAACATAACAAGCATCTGTGATAAAAATAAACAATTTCAGTATCAAACTCTCTACAAAGGAACGTTATATCATCTTTCTCTAAAAACGCTACAGTCGTTTCGGCGACTCGTTTGCTGTGTCGCATCTGGCAGGATAGGACCGAAAGGACAACTTTATTCAAATTCGAGTATTCTTTTTCATGTCTACTACTGTTTACCAAATCGTTACGCCCTCGCTTCAACATTACTGATTTTAATTGCAGGAATGGCTCAGTGCTAACGCATTGGTTCACCGTTCTGAAGGCTATAACTTCGATAAGCTTAGCTTCTCAGTGCTCCCAAATACCATCTTCAGATGCTATATAGGAGCAAACAAATAAAAGAAACGAACAAATGAAAAAAAACAAATAAACAAACAAATAAAGAAACGAACAAACAATTGCTGATGTTGAGACTAACCTTCCTTTACAGAGATAGTTTCTCCAACCAGTCCAAATTCAAGCTAAAACAAAAAAAACCTATGTCATCTTTCCTCGACTGGCAGACCTATGGATAAGACCTTTTAAGCTGAACGGCATCTTTTAAGCTGAACGGCATCTTTTAAGCTGTATTAAAAAGCTATTTGGAGCTATATCAAAAAGCTATTTTAAAAGTCTTTCGAGCTATTAAACAGATGCATCCACACTATCTTTAGGTCTTTTAGCTATTCTAAAACAGAGTCTGAATCGAACGATATTTTTATACATTTTAACATTTTGTAGAATTTTCGAATGCTAACAAAAGTGATAGAAGATTGAACGCCATTCAATCGAACCTTTCGCATAAAAATGTATAAAAATATCTCTCGTTCCAGACTCTTTTTTAGAACAGCTAAAAGGTCTATTCTTGTAAATATCGAGACTCACACTCAGTTTTGATTTGCCATCCCCCACATCTTCCTCAGCAGATGTACCAAATTCCTGAACAGCAAGAGCATCGTTGAACCCTTGCAACAACGCCTTTATTGAATATAAATGAAAACATTGATAGAGGCAACGGGCACCTGGCCTGAAAGCTCATTAGAGTTCTTTCTAGGTGTCCTAAGCTACTAATTTGTTATTAGATCGGTAGTAAAGTATTAAAAGTTCGTATGTTAAATTGTGCTGATGTTTTCAACTACCGTAGATATGTTATTTATTAGTTTAATAGCTTGAATTTTGATGAAAATGAAATGAAATGAAAAGAAATTAAGACTATATAAATATGTAACCAAGCATCTTGTCTTCAAAAAATAAAAGAAATTGTACTTATATTTGTTGCTTCACTTCATTCCTTTTTCCATCCTAGAAGTTAGCTTCATCGAACTTTTTTATGTTGCTTCATAAATCTCCTCAAAGGCAGTATACCAATAACGACCACAGCTGCCCTTGAATTCCTTCTTAGTGTAACTTTGGCATTATTTTACTTTAGTTTAAAGCTTTCTGTTTTAGTT
>REGM01000007.1:1363504-1407276 GCA_004194415.1 Aurelia aurita
GTGGTACCAAAATATAGGTACACCGTTATCGTTACTGCAGGAGAGGCACATTTTCCTTAGCTCTCGAAAAAGTTGTAAATTTTTATTCGTTGGCTTAAAATCTTACTCACGTTGTAAGAATAACGGTGGTACCAAAATATAGGTACACCGTTATCGTTACTGCAGGAGAGGCACATCGTCATTATCTATCGAAAAAATTTTGAATTTTCATTCGTTGGCTTCAAATCTTACTCACGTTGTAAGAATAACGATGGTACCAAAATATAGGTACACCGTTATCGCTACTGCAGGAGAGGCACTTTGTCCTTATCTCTCGAAAAAGTTGTTAATTTTCATTCGTTGGTGGAAAACCCATTGTAACGATAACGGTGCATATAAAATCTATACCACCGGTATTCTTACTACACAAGTGGCACATTGTATGTCGACATCCAAAAAAGTGGTGCTTTTTTTCCTTTCTGGCTCTAAATCGTATTCGTGTTGTAACAATAACGGTGTATATAAAATCTACACCACCGTTATTCTTACTACACAAGAAGCAGATTTTATGTCGACCTAAAAAAAAATGAGAATGTTTCTCTTCTGGCTCTAAATCTTACTCACATGCATTTTCCCTCGACCTCGCACAAAGTTTCGAATTTTCATTTGTTGGGTGTAAATCTTACTCGCTATGTAATTAAATGGTGTGGATACAATGTATGTCCACCATTTTCGTCTTTGCACGAGAGGCACACTGTCCCTCGACCTGCAAAAATGTCTATACACCGTTGCCGTTACTGCACGAGAGGCATAATTTACCTCGACCCCGGAAAACGTTGCGAATGTTCGTTTTTGGCTCTCAATCTAACTAACGCTGTAAATACTCGTAACGAACTCCTGCAGCCACTATGTAGGTCCTTTTTTAAATCAACTTTTGATTAAGAGCTGTTAAGATTTTCTGTGAACTGCGCAAGAGATTGAACCAACTGTAATTGATCTTAAAGGTACCTATATTTACCTACATTTGCTTGCGTCCAAGTAATTTCTCTGTACTTAGTTTCATAACTATTGATTTGTAACTTTAAATTAATTATCCTTGGAACGTCTTTAAGGTTTTTCCAACCATTCCAAAAAATATTCGTGTCAGTAGATATCACAATGCATCGTTTATTCATTCTTACCTGGCAACTTTCCAGGGGGCACTCGGCACCTAGATATGCTTTAAACACCTTAAACTTATAATCGATTAAAGAATCGAATGGGTTTTAGAATCTAAAAACACACATATTAAAATTAATCGTTCACAACAATGTACAATACTACAGCACTACAAGGTTACTTTACAGAAAGGTAAACACATTATCATTAACTAAAGCCATGCAGTTATTTCTCTTTAGAGTACTTCCGTCCTCTCTTGTGCATTTCTTCAATCTTCTAATATTTTGATGCAAAATTGGTTTTGTTTCAATGTTCTCTCATATTTAATGCAAGAATAAAGATATTGCATAAATATCTTGAACAAATGGCACAAACCTTCAATCCTATTTAAAATGTCACTATTAAATAAATTCAAAGTACATATATATTACATTTCAGTGAAATAAATAAAGTCAACCTTAACTTAAGAATTTATTTCAGCAGCTCTCTCTCTATATTTCTAAATTTGATACAAAAATGGACAGCAGCAGGGCCAAAATTTCTTGGAACGAATGCATTTTCTTAGCCAGGGTTTGTGTTGTGGAGTAAACTACGTCCTCTACCTCGCTTTGAATGAAGCAGCTAAAAAACAGAAAGCAGCCGAGTTTATCATTGCAATCAGTGGTGTGATATATATAACAATGTCAATAATTAACAGTAGTAAATTGTAATTCATAAACTAACTAATGTTTTTGTAACAACACTACAGTATGTATTATAGACAGAATGTCGAACAACGCAGAAAAGGGAAGCATATTTGAACACTTTCAAATACAATTGTGTTGAAATATAGAGACTAAGAAAGATGACTTGATACATAAATGTAATTGATGGCTTGGTTTTAGATGTGAAAGGTAATATTATAGGCTCATTTTGTAGCTATAGAATTGATGCTGTGTAAGAAATTTTCAGATATTTTGCCAACGCCCACAACAGTATGTACATCATGAAAAGATTTCATTTAGAAGCAAAAAACATCTAGGTTTATGAGGACACAATTCACTCTTACAATGCTAATGACTTGTTTTTGGTGAAAAGAAAGCTGTCTAATGCACTTGCCTGCAAATATTTTGTCCTCAACCATTTACGATTACAAATAGTGTTTCGTCGAAAAGGGAACATGTTTGCTATTTTTGAACGTTGATTCTACTTCTCCATTCTTCAGAATGGGATAAAGAATCGATAAATTATGCTGCATGAATTTCGTTAAGATATTTTGTTAGAATTTATCAGATTCAATTGAAGAAATAGATCTCAATATTGCTACTTTTAACGAATAAGTAGTGCGATGAACGATATTGCTGTTACATTGTAAAACGGTTCTTTAAATTTGCATTTTATGCACTATTAATGACTATATAACACGGTCTGAATTAACCCAGTTATAGAAATATAATAGTCCTATGTTGTTGTATCGAGCTTTACCCAATGATTTTATGAAAGAAGTTCATAGGAGTTTTATATTTCAAGACAGTGACTACTTGGTTTCAAGTGAAGATCACAGACGATTATTATTTGAAGATAATTGCCCCTCGTTTATGTTTGAAGATAAATTATATTTGTATAGATCTGTCAGACCTCTATAAATCCTATTTGTGCCTAAGAACACAAGCTAAGATACCAAAGCAACGCTTGAACGTGCCTAGGAAGTAGGGTCCTGGGAATTACGCTTTTTGGGTTCCGGGGTTTGTAATAGTCCGCTAAATATAACCTTCACGTTGAGTAATCCATGTAGAAGTCTTGCTTCGCTCTATATTCAATGGAGTACATAACATATGTATCTAATTCATATCCCAGTGAATCGCTAACACCCTAATCGGCTGGCAAGCACAAAATGGATGTTACAGGCCAATAATTAATACACATGCTCGCATAAATAGCGATTGCATTCCCACAGAAGACCATAGATAAATAAGCTGATCAGCGTGAAAGATAGGTTGATATTTTAACTGTTGGTACAATGAAATGTTCTTCTTATTAAACTGAAAACAACCACAAAGACAATTTCATAAAAAACCTCATCAAACTGTGCAAATGAACAACTTTTGAATCTAGTGCTGCCAGAACTTAATTGCACGAAACCTGAATAATTAGTCTTCTCTAGTAAACTGAGATTCATTACCATCTGACCCAAGTCCTTTGTTACGCAAAAAGTTCAGGTATGGCTTCGAGTATGAATGATTCTGTCCTTGATAAAATGAATCCGAGCTCCAATCCCTCATTGAGTTCCCGCCACTGCTATCAGCTTCATCATAAGTCTTCGCAACGAGGCTGTTGTATAATGGTAGCACTTCATTTGCATGTTTTGAGAAGGCCTGGTATTACGGAATAAAAAAGAATGAAAACCTGTGAACGGAGCTGTTGATAAGGGTCTATAATTACACATAGCAGTTATCGCAAAAATTGTTCCTCTTAGCAAACAGGGAATATTCAAATTATATCCCATGCTCCAACCCTCTTCAATGATATGCGAAAGATTTCGTGCATACAAACTATGAGTGTTTAAAATCCCTTTCTCGATTTTAGGGCTACGAGTTTGTAGCTTAAATTAGATTTCCTCGATAAATGCTTTGATGATTTACCGAAATCTTAGATCCAAGGCTTCACTCGCGTAGAAATCAGACCCTTTCGTTTCGAAATTTATGAGTTAATTTGCTGGTGAAGGTCATTTTTTAAAACTTGCCAAAAATACTGAAAACCTAGATTAAATGTCCATCAATTTTCAGCATATCAGAAATGACATGAGACCCCTTTATCGATTTACTGTACATAGTACGATGGACTGCTCTGAGAATGCAGTTTTATAGAGATTTTTGTGAGTCTACTTTCGTCAATCAGTTGCGTTGGGAGATTTCAGCAAAAAAATCATGAAACGTGTTTCTGCTAACATGTAATAAGCATTTATAATATACCATAGGGGAACCCATACCGAAATAATTGACAATCAAATCATCAAATCAATAAAATATAAAGAATCAAAACAATAGATGCAGCCTCAACACTGAATGATCTAACATGTATGCGTCAATAGTATGAATAAGACGGGTTAGAGCATAGATTACCTTGAGGTAAATATTTGCATTTGTTCCGTAACCTTCAATGGAGGATATTTGAATATCGCCACCAAAGTATTTGGCGTAGAGTCTTGATAGCGGCAGTCCATAACCGTATCCAGCCTAGTGAAGAATACTAAGTTAAGTAAATAGACTTTAAAGTGAATGACCGTCTATAAGGCGCCTGTCTATAAATAGGATAAAGAAAAACCAAAACACTCCATTGCTTTCCTTGGTTTTGCTTTCTTTGCCCACTTGCTGGATTATCAAATACAATAGGTTATCTATAAACCTACGAGATCTCATCTTTTAACTCAGGTTGTTCCCTTTAACTAATACCGTGGGAGATTCTTTGAAACACATTGAGGTCAAGTAAAAACTAAAGATATGAGAGATGAATTTTACAGAATATGGATTCAAATCTATCATCAAGTCTAAAATCATTGATCATCTGCGAGTCGAGCAGTAAAAACTTTATGGATTTCTTTGCTATTACTTATTGCTACTCATTTGTTTCTTACACCACTTTGGAGAATCACATGATCACATGTTCAGCCAAAGCAACTGTATCAAAGCTGCATTCATAGGTGCAACACGAAAGATATCCAGCACCATGTCCTTTGCGCTATTATAACTTTAATGCCCCATAATTTACCAAGGCTCTCCTGCAGATGAGGATTAAGCACTTTTCCCTCAGAAGAACAATGCCATTTTTACTCAAAAAAATTCTTTAGATGGTCCCAAATGTAGGCCTTCATAAAAGCAGGACCTTGCTATATGGAAAAGACGACTTTCTTTTTTTTGCAAAGCATACTGTACCTGATGTATATTTCATAGCTGAAAAAACTGAGAATCGACAAGCTACACACTGTTCAATATCAAGCAATTCACTGTTGATTGGTATGTACAAGGAATAAGACAAGATAAACGTTATGATTGAATAGGAGAGATGATTAAAAAGAAAATATATACCAATGGTGCAATAGCATCCGAGCCTAATGGTTGAGGTGCTGTGGTGTAATGGTACATGAAAAGCTGCTCGATTCTGTTGCGAGAGATCCCACCTCCTCTATCAGAAACCTACAAATAAATGAATTATCATTTTGAGATGGCTTGTAAGGCAGGCGAAACATGCGTCGCGGCAACCCTTAGATATATGGAGAGGGGAGGGGAGGAGAAATCAGATCTGGAACTACTATACCATTCTCCTAGCTAACGACTTTAGTCAGTAAATATAGCCAAATATTGTAAATATTTCTCTTGAACGAAATAAACATTTAGGATAAGCTGTGCTTCTAGCAGCTTGGGAGAGGTCAATTGTCAAGGAAAATATTGACGAGGGCTAAGAAGGTATAAAATAACAAAACACACACAACTTTACAAGACCATATTGCTTTCAGGTAGAAATTAATTTGAAAAAAGGCATTTTTTCGGGCGATTCCAGGTGCGATGATTTGATATCGTTAAAGGCTACTGTATCCATCATGTAAATATTTGGCAACGAAACTACGAACATTTTCACGATTTTAAAGTGACCATTTACAAAAACTGAAACAGCTGAGTCTGTGAATTTGTACAGCTGTCCCAATACAAATAAATTTAATTTTCAAACTAGTAGCACAGCAAAGTAACTCTATCAAAACACAACATAACTAAGGAATGTCTGCTTTTTCAAGCCTGCTCTTTGTCTTAAACATGCTTTTTGGACGTCTGATTACGACGTCTTATTACCTGAATTGTAAGGTCTTCTTGTCCCTTGCCAATGAGCACTTCAACTCTTGGTAGGTCGACTGCATCAGAACCATGGTGCTCAAGCACCGCACGCATTGCATTCTGAAAAAGTCGATAAGATATTGCAAATAGTTTGCTCGTATTCAACAGGGTATTCAGAAACAAGGCCAGAAAGAATATTGGAAGTCTGGTCATTTAATAAAACCATTGGACAATTTTGGCGGGTTTTTGATCCGTCTGGTTTCACCAAAACCATATTTTAGCCAGTCTGAGATATAGAGGCAAAGAGCAAAATACTCACAAAGTGTGCCGGGCGACCCAAAAAACTTCACGAGCAAGATCGCAATTAGCTGCTTGAAATCAAAAGCTATTGTCACGTGATTGTATTGGCCACTCAGCATCTCAAAAGGTAGCTGGGCTTTCGAACTAAATGCTGATCGAAAAATGGTTGATTACGTTTGTTCTTAGAAAGCAAAACGCGAAGCGATATCTTATGCATCAAATTTTCCGTGTTGACTGGAATCTGTTTCAGTCACCCGGTAGTAATAGACCTTTTAGCAATTCTAAAAAAGAGTCTGAATCGAACGATATCTTTATACATTTTGTTGAACTTTCGAATGTGCACAAAAGTGATGGAAGCTCTAACGCCACTCAATCAATCCCTCTGCACCAATGTATAAAAATATCGCTCGATCCAGACTTTTTTTTTTAGGATAGCTAAAAGGTCTATTGTGGATAACTGAGAAATCTGCAGAAAAAAACTACAACTTGATACTTTGGTTTTCGTATTTCTTGGAGATGAATTTTGATCGAAAAGTATCCGGGTCGTTACAAAAGTGAAAAAGCACCTGAAAGGCAATGATTCCGCCATATGGAATCATTTATGATTCAACCGCAAATATAATACGGGAAACTAAAGATTTGCGCAAACAATTTTAAAAGCAATTTACCTTTACGAGTTCAAATATGATATGGTAAAGATGTGAAGGAACGTATGCAACATTAATTGGCTTGCCTTTCCCCAATGCTGCAAAAGGATTAGGCTAGGTCAATGAAGTCGAAATGGGATGGGAAACAACTGTAAACGTATCTATAATTCAAATTACATTTAACATTTCAACTTTAGATTTCCATGCAAACCACCTCAATTAGGCGGTTTTTGTCCGTCAGTCAGTAAGCTGATAATAAAAACCTTTCCTGATTTTGTAACAGAAGAACTCTTTTTACGCACCTCAAATTCAACATCATCAAAATTTCTATAAGATATGTCTGATTTGCAACCTAAAATTTCACCGAGCACTCTTTTACCAACGAAAACAATTTTAGTCCTACTAAAAATATTAAGAAATAACTTTAAAAAGTTACAACTTCATATGGTATGATTTAAAGGAATCAAGTCACAAATGTATACCATTGTGTTCTCGTATGGTCACATCTGGTGATGCATAATAAAACTGATCACATAGAAGTCTGGCATTGTCAGCAGCATCTGAAATTACATTACAATTACTTTAGTAAATTACAGGAGAAACGAGGCATTAAAATAATCTTTTACTAAGAGAGCAAAAGAGATGACATGATTAAGACAATTTAAAGAAATGTATAGGTACACCAGTTGGGAATTCAATGTTCAGTAGAGGCGTTTTTTCTTCCATGTTTTAATACATTGATTAAAATCCTACAATCTTCTTTTATTAAAATACGACAGCACATCTGGTGTAAATCTAATGAACTTTACAGTTTCCGTAGGACTGTGAATAGAATCCCTCCCTTTGTTCTCCTCCCCTCAAAAGGTTGGCTTAAACAGAGGCGTTTATTAAGAAAGCGAAACGATGTCGAAAAAGGGTCGAATATTTGGTCGTGGTGAGTTTTGTCACACCCAGTACATCCCTTTACCGCTGGAAATTAATTGCCAGTCGAATCACCAACAGCTGTGTCCTTCTACTAAGATCTTCCTTTCTCACTGCTTATCTCAATTAACAATTGAATGAAAGAAACAACTAATTAAAAAATCATGTTTCTTGGCATTATCTAAACAGGTACCATGCTGATTTCTTGATATTTCTTGATATGAGGATAACAACGATTGATATGATATGATGATAAGCGACCTGTTTACCCTTGTAGGAAATAGTACTTGAATAAGATATTTGTTCTTATAAACAGTGGCGGAGCCAGCACTTGAGGAGTGAGAGGGTAGGGAAATTTTGCATGACCACGCCCTTTAAATTCTCGGAAAACGCAGGCAACGCCCTTTTACCTAAACTTGTATTAGAATTTTGGGAAAAAGATTTATTAGATCGTTTCATTACATGACAGAAACACTTGATCTGGCATACCCCTCCTGAGATATCAATTTCATTGCATTTTTGTGCTAATCTCAAGGATCAATCTGGACCCCCATCCCCCCCCCCTGTGGCTCCGCCACTGCCTATAAATGATGAAATGACACATTCCATAACGATCTCTTAACATTCAAATATCTACCTCGCAAAAAGGTTAAGCCACACACCTCTTTTAAGGTATCAGAAAGTAAAAAACCAATTGGTGCAAATACCTTGTACAACGGTAGAAACATTGCAGTTAGGATCAAAAACACCAATAAACTTGCTCTTGGAGCTTCTAATGTTCTCTTCAAATAATGCCACTAGAAGGAAGGTATTCAGAATTACTATTAATCAGAAACCCTGAAAGACATTTATGAAATGTCCTAAAAACTTTCACAATTATTTGTCAAGTTTCATAGTAGCTTTACATGCTTTATAGCAACAAGTTAAACTTGTCCGTTTGTAATACGGAAAGTAAAAAGCATTTAAGGTTTTGATCAGTATGCCTCATTGTTTTTATTCATGCGCAGTCTATCATAGCTTCATTTGCCTTTGTTCGTAGAACCTCAGAAACTGTCTTTACAAGCATAACCCACTCCAACACTTCGAAGTTTCATGAAAGTAAATAGAAGTAGCAAGGATGAGATTAAATTTAAGACTTTTACTTACGATGCTGGGTCATTAAAAGACGTACGCTTATTCTGTTCATGTAGAACCTATCTGTTGAAAGAATGAAATGAGAAATTTAGTAAAACTTCTTTACGTGCAACATTGTAGAAATATTGTCCAACATCTCTGGCCAATTTGGTCTACTTCCATCATTACAGTTTGGATGATTTAGCCAATAAAACATTGATAAATGTTAAAGAAGCATTTTCAAGATTTAACAATAATCCTACTCATGATTATAATTCAACTCAGTTAAATCGTTTGAATAATGAAGCTTTTTCAAACTTTGTTGAGCTTCACCGTTACTACTTACTTATTTTTTCTGGTGATAACTCTTTGGAGGGTTAGTTTTTAGAACTGCTTAATCAAAGTAACTTTTTAAGAACCCAGCAATTTTCAATAACATGAAATTGAGAAACTATCGTGATAACTATTGAGAAAATATGGAAAATGTCATCTAAAATGGTAAATTTTTTTGCTAAATATAAGTTTTCAACAAAGGCAAAAGGAAAAATTCTTCGAAGGTCAGCAATCATATTAAATATGGAAAATATTGATAAAATACAGCCACATTTTTACACATTTTGGGACTATTTTGTGACAGCATACATACCTAGAAAATACTGAATTGATGGATGTATTGACTCTTCTCCTTCTGAGTCTCTGAGCTCTATAACTCCCTGTACGAAAGATATTTGTCGGTTGAGAAATGCAAGAGAGGTTGATGCAACAGGAACGTCGTACATTTTCAAACACTTATTCAGACTTCAGAATTGTGTAAGATGGCATGTTTAGAGGAATGTTTCACAATGCTTGATTCTGCCTCTTTTTCATATCAAATATAAATCAAGGAAGCAAGCCTTGATTTGTTGTTCTTTTTATCAAATTTCTAGCTAATTTTGCAAGAGCATATGGAAATTGACACCGGCAGAAACTGTGCGCACATGCGTGAGAAGTCGTAACTTTGAGCCCCCTAGCTCCCCACAACAGATCTCGAAATAGGGCAACATTTGATATTTTCTTCCTTAGGCCTCAAACTCTTGATGTATCATGTCAAAAAGCTTATGTGGTCAAGCACTTCCTTAAGTTTGAATGCATGATGATGTCATTTTACAAAGTTTCTGCTCTATAGAAATGTCATCAGATATTTGGTGTTTTGTTACCTGTGCCATAGTTTCAACTGTGTTGTCATGCCTTCTTTTGATGTGTAATAGTTTCTTCGCAAACCTTTCAAATAAAATAAATAAAAACTTACAGCCATCATATTCTTTCTATATATACAAACTGAATAAACAGATGTCAACATTAAAATCTGCCATATAAACTGTATGCTTTATAGAACACCTAAAAGACTTGCAATTGATATTTTTTCTAGCAGTTGACATTTTTGCCTGGGAGCAAATAACAAAGAAACTCTATTAACCTTCCATGAAACAAAAAGTTTCAATAAGTGCCCAAGAAGTAGAGTAGGTGCCTGGGTTGCTAGGAATCCTCCCTCAAGCCCCGACCAAGATTTTTGTGAAAATTATCTTCATGAAACACACATGGTGCTAATTACCTAGATTTGCTATTTTTGTCAATTTTGACAGCTTGTAGCAGCGCTGTCTTTAAATCGGCTTACAAGAGGATTCAAGAATCAACATGTTCTCTTATGCTGTAAGAGTAATACTTGTATCAAATTACTTATGAATTCTTAAGCAATGCAAAGTGACATTTGAGTTCAGGGTTGAGGTAATTTGAGAATTAAAATGTCATCTTCTTTAGCCTTTCTGAGGTCAAGCTCTCTAGGATAATCAAAGAGATCAAATAAATTTGTTTTGCAACTATTATGCTGTTGCCAGACAGTACACCAACCAGGCTGCAACAACAGGTGGAAACTAAGAAGGGCAAGACTGGCCAGAGGAATATAACAGCTGATCTCTCCATCTCCTCTGAGCTACCTCACCCATCTTGACTGCATCCCCTGAAAAGCTTATCGTCTTGTAGATATGTTCAGTTATTGTAAACTTTTAGACTCATATATAGAAATAAAGCTCACTCTCGACAAAATATGCAGTGTCAGCAACCAGAGGTAGACTGGGGTGGATGTGCCCACCTTCTTTTTCTTACTGGTTTTTAAAATTGACTATATTTTTAAATACTATAAACTAGTCACAGTGCATTGAAGTCTTCAACTTTCCTTGTTTCCAACATAAATACTGGTAGNTGAATTTAACTTAAGTTGTTTACAGTTTTTCAAACATGAGCTAGTTTCTTAAATCTTCAGCCATCTTATTGCTAGTTTAATGATCTCAAAATCTGGGATTACAGATCTTCTTATCTTGCCTGAGAATTATCGTTTGGTGCTGGTGGTGCTGCTGCCACAACAAACCTGTGAATATAACTTGTGTATACAAGTTTGTTATTCATTTGCTATAGGTTCCAAAATCTCTGAAATCAAACTAAATTAGGAAGCAAAGCGTTCATTCATAAACCTGTCGTCTAAGCTTCCATCAAGTAATCTAGCAGAATCTAGCTAGCAACCTGCTTGCTGCTGATAACAGTCCACCTTGCAATAAATTCCTTCCTGAAGTCTACTACCCTTACTTTGTGTCAATCTAATCAAGAGAACAAGTAGGTGGAACTGATATCAGCAATTCCAGGCCTTTGTGATCTTCGGAAAACTGACCGCACGGCAAAATGGAAATTTGGACCGCCAAAAGCTTTGTTTTGGTGTTCGAGGCCTGGACTCCCGAGCTCGACGGCCGGTTTTGCTTAGTAAAATCAATTTCGTATCTTACCAAAGTTAGTAAACTGCTCAATCGATAAAGTTGACTGATGAAAGCGACTGTATTTGTTGACCAAAGCTTGAAGGTCTCTTGCTACATCTCTTGCAACTCGTCCCATGATTTCTTATCCAGTAAACCAGGCGAGGTGTTTGTTTTTCTGCTGCTTGTTTATGGTTGGTGGGCCTAAATTCCCGAACGAAGGCGTTGTTGTGGTGGTGAGAAAACTGCGACGTATTGCAACCATTTAGCTCTTCATCAACTACGAGGCTTTGATTTGATTTGGAGATATATCTTTAACTGTAATTGAATATTTTCCAGTCTTTTGACGTGGTTTGCAAGATCTAAATCTGTCTTCCATTAATGAACCCGGAGCTTTGCACTTTCACACTGTGACTTGGGACGTTCACCATTGAACAGTCTCTTTACTAGTGAAATTCGAACCTTGACCTGTTCATTTGAATATGAAACGTCACAGGAGAACCATATGATGAAAGAGAATTTTTGGAAATGAGAAATGTAATATCATCTAATTTAAAGCATCTAAAAGATCCAATTGCTGAATAAAACTGTAGTAGACTACAAAAATCATTATATATCAAACGCTGCAATTACTAACACTCCAAATCATTCGTGAAATCAAAATTTTGATGATTCATTTCCACTTTTTTCCAACTGATCTACCTATGATTCTTTTGGCTTCCCTGTGTTGGAAAATGTGTTGGGTAAAAAACTAACCTGCGCGCAGGGGGAGTGTTGAGGCTGCGCGTGGTCTAGTGAAAAACATGAGCATTCTGCTTTCTGATTGGTTAAAGCAATATGGGACGTGTCGTTTCCGGTTAGGGTAATAGAACACATTGTTTTGAGGAAACGTGACACACGCGGTGAGGTGGCATGGCATGCAGACTCTGCTACAGTAAAGTTTCACGTTAGTAAACACTTTTTACCACAGTCTATTGTTCCCTTAATTAGCCTATTTTTTCTTATTGTTCTGGCAAAAATAAAAGGTCTGAAGCGCAGGCTACTTGTAAAGATGTTTGGTAAAGGCACACTGCACATTACGATGCACAATGCACATAATCTATTGAATGGCGTCTGGACCCGATAAGGTTTTTAATACATAATGCGTTACATCTTTTGTAACTTGTCAATTTAATTCTATTCCATAAAAAATGATAAAAAGATGCGGGAGGGAGTTGTGTAGTGTTTCATATAGACTTGCTTCAAGTCTTTTTCGTTAGTTCAATCAAAAAGGAAAAAAAGCGGGAAAGACCTGGAAACGAAATAGAAAAGAAGCGGGAAAACATTCGTTCCCAGTCTTCCACAAAAACAATAGACAGACGCTGCGCAGGAAGGTTTGATGTCACATGATGTTTTCCAGTTAGTGATGTCATTGTCATTTATTGCAAAACAAAGATGGCCGTCCTTATGCACCGTCTCTCGACTCATACCAATGATGTCAACTATTGTAGCTTCTCTTCATGCAGCAAGATTTTAGCATCAGTATCAGGAGACAAGACAGTCAGGCTTTGGGATGTCGAAAAAGGAACTGAACTTGATTTCTCGCCGCTAACTGGACATACATACCAAGTTTCCACATGTGCATTTTCGCCATTCGGCACAGTCCTTGCGACAGGTTCCCAAGATTGTTCAGTTCTTCTATGGAATACCAGCACTGGTGAAAGATTGAACGTGCTTCAAGGCCATCGTGGGGGAATTAAATGCTGCACATTTTCACCCAATTCAAATTATCTTGCTTCAGCATCATGTGATGAAACGATTTGCATTTGGGATAACAGTTCAAAGCAACTTCTTCGAGTTTTAAAAGGCCACGAAGGCAATGTTGCGACCTGCAGATTTTCACCGGATAATTTATACATTTTGTCAGGATCTTCAAATGGAGATTTGATGCTTTCCGAAGTACAGTCTGGTAAAAGCAGAGTCAGAACAATGGCTCATGATCAGGGGATATCTGGTGTTGGGGTAACAGGGTGTGATTTCTCACCCACGTTTGGGTCTGCAGGTGAGGAAATATTTTCTCACTGTTTCAGAATCCAGAGTGAAAGAGTAGAAAGACTGCCATGTTGCGCAAGACTAGGTTGGAAAGTTTGCTAACTGCATGCTGAATAAAGAGACAGATCAAAGTTTATACACCAAAAATTGCAGTACAGTCGCTCAGAAGCTGCCTTCCGATAATTTTTTGATTTATTACAGTAAATCCGAAATTTCCAAACTTCCCATTGATTTTGTGCTTTGCACACCAATTCTTTAAAATTTGTGCACCGGACGTTTTGACTGCGCCCCAGAGTTAAATGGCATGCAGTACAAAGATTCCAACCTGGGCGCAGGATCTGGCTTGCACCAAATAGAATAAAAAGGGTTCCATGGTGCTTTTTATGTAACTTTCCCAGCATACAGTTTTCACACTTTCCACCCTTGCCAGGGTGAAAACCATGTAAAGTTCATGCGAGATATTTACACCAGAGCCAGATTGAAAAATTTACTTTGCTCAGTGGATTTTCCTGCCTCGCACTATAAGTTTCAGCCATGGTTCTAGCCGTGAAATTTTCTTAAAACAACAAAAGAAAACAATCGGTCTATTAAGCAATTTTATTGAAGAAGAGATCCTTTGCTCATTCTGCCAACTTTCCAATCTTGTGCCAGGGTATCCGAAGACAATGAGTGAACTAGAAAAGCAAAACTCTACACTGGGGAGACCTCAAATATAATTTTGGTGAATTTCACACAGGTTCAGAATATGATGAGATATTTATCAAAATTGATTAATGATAAAATTTTTTCATCATTGATAAAATTCTGAGGAGTTGAGCTGTCAAAGAATCAAAATTTACATTTAAAGTATCATACATTATTTTACAATCTTGTTATGCAAACAATTTCCCTATGCTTGTGAACCCAAAGCCAAAGATACAGTATTATGTAAAAACTGCATACTATGCAGTTTGAAGTTTGTCATGTGCTGCAGACCTGACTGCCGCCCTTTTGTTTTTAACAATTGCATGGAGAAGTTTGTGCTGATATGGTAAATGAATAAAGCACATTTTGCTCCAATGTTTCCATCATAGTTCTTTGGGACTATATTCTCTACACACTGTAAGAAATGTGATTGTGGCTGCAGATATCCGTGCCATTTTCAACTCTTCATCATTACAGCCAGAATCTTTTCATTATCCAACACAAAATACTCTAAATTCTGTGCCTTTTTCTATACCTTCCATCAACACAATTGGCTTGACAGTGATGTTTCCCACTGTGTCTGTAAAATTAGTTTCCAGGTATTTAGAAGCAAGAACACTCAAGCTTGTCTTAATTTGATTATATATATTTCATTTTTAGATCCTTTTAACAAAAATCCAAACTCAAATGGTGAATCTCCAAATTTTCTGGCTGCGTCTTGTGGCGGTGATAATACGGTCAAGTTATGGGATGTCTTTGCAGCATCAGGTAATCATGACCGTGCATATTTATGTTGATATCATTTTTAAAGGCCTTTATTATTAATAACAAAAGAACAAATATTGTGCACCCTCCTCTAACTTAATCACTGTTTTCTTCTGATTAAATTAGTTGACAAGAGCCAACAAATGTAAAGTGAATAAAGATATTACTTTCCTTTGGATCTTTGGTTAAAGAAGATAAATTATTTTAGAATAAAAAGAAATTACAGTTCAAAGATTTGCTTGTAGATATTTGCAGAAATTTTGCGAAATGCAATAATTTATGCATTCAAACTAAAAAACTTATCATCGCTTCACATCTTCAATTTATTCAAATTTTTATGAAATTCGTTTCTTGCACTGTATATACTGATTTATATCACTGCAATAAACTTTCCTGCCCATCAAAACCCTCCTTTAAAAGTCTGCTGAAAAGATTTCATTGTAAGCAATTTCTTATATGAATATTTCATGAGGAACTTATAAATTGGTTTCACCAATATTTTCCCAAATCATAAATTTTCCTGTTCTGTTATACCTGAATTGTTTAATAATTAAACTGAATGCATTTCATTGGGAAATTTTCTCAGGGCACAAACCTGGAATGTTGCACTTGAATGCAAAACCATAATAAAATGCTCTTTCGTCTAACATTCATCAGAGTATGAAATTTCAAATAGTAACTGATAGGTGAGGCAAGATTTTATGCATGGCTGTGTTTTTAATGTTGTGAATTTCAGTTCCTTTTTTAAGCATCCAGTCAGCCTCAAATTTGTGGAAACCGATGTCGAGGAAGAAGTTTGACAAATATGTTTCTCAAAGCAATAAACAATGGGCTCAGGCTCATTTCAACTTGAAAGCAAAGAAATTATAAATTTATTTTGATGGAGGGCCAAGGCACCATCACATGCAAGAGCCAGTAGATGTCCGAAATCTCATTAAAATTCATGGCACCAGACACCTTGACACCCCCTGGAAACGAGGCTTATCTGCAAATCCAAAGCAATTTGTTAAAATTTGTTCAGCTTTGACTGATCAACAGGTGCCACAGCTACCAGCAAAATGTAACAAAATTTGGGTGGCAAATGGGAAGAATGATCAGAAAATAAAATAAACAACAAATTTACATCAGTCGTAAAGAAGATCCAGCTTTTTACAACATGCAGTGCCAGTTATATTTAAATAATCTTGTGCTATGAAATAGAATCAGTGATGATTCTATTGAACTTCTAAAATATATTTGCAATGAATTGTTGGAAAATTTCCCTAGCCACCATCTCTTCTGTAATTTCTATAAGCCGTTTTCTATGCACTTTGGAAAATAACAAGGTCTATTTTTTTTATGAGAGAAAACTTGTTACTTTATTGTGTTCTAATTTTCTTTCCAGGCAGCAAAATAGATCTATTTGTCTAACAATCTACAGGCTTTGCATGCATTAACATTCGACAAGAATTTTCAAGAATTCCTCACATTCTAATAAGAATTCTCGAGAGGTATGAAAACTATAAAAAGTGTTTAAACAATAAGTCTTCGGAAATAGAAAATTTTCTGTTGAGGAAGAAATTAGCGTGAATATGCATGCGGCCTGTAAACAACAATTTGCTGTTTATAAGTTAATCAAGAACTCTTACGCTTCATCTTAGCGTACTCAGACAAATGTCATATGCAAGTGAGATTCACGTTCACTGGCCACCAAGGACAAGTTTGGGACTGCAAATTTTCAACAAATGGCAAAATGCTTGCTTCATGGTAATTCCCTTTGATCTCCTGTCATTACATTTTAATTTATTTTTGAAGTCATGTGATTCCCTTGAAGAGAGCTGCCCCTCATCATTTGATCCTAGCACCCATTGGTACAATGTAATACCTATTGGTACAATGTAATACCCATTTTGCCCAAGTAAGGTACATTCACAAGAGGTATATGATTCTATTGAATTAAAAAAGCCCACTCATAAATGGCCTTGATAGCTATGTACTTAAGAGCTTTGTCAAGGACAGAAGGAACGAAGTGAAATGGCAGTATGGGACAAAAATTTAGTTGTTATAATCATAATTTTCTTATGATTTTGGAGTATCTTTTAAAACCAGGTAGCTCATAAAAGCACAAATTCCTGGTTATGAAATTTTTATGATTGGTAATAATATCGTATTTTGATGATATTCAACGTTTTACTTGTTAGTTGATCATATAATCTTGCTGTACTTGGCAGTTAAGTTATGTTAAGTTACGATTAAATTAGTTCGAAAATAACTTATCTATTTTTTGTTATTGGAGCTTCTCCATTTATTTCAGTTCATCAGACAAGGCTGTAATTATCTGGGATCCAGTAAGGACATTTATAGATACCTTTTAATTTAATATTTGAAACTGAAAAATATATTAAAGTTCTTTTTTTTACTTATAATGGGAGAGTTATGCACAGAACCAACAGCATATGCTGAATACATTACGTTCTTCCTTAATCTGCAGCACTGTTTCATAGAATTTGTGTAGAAAGTACGAACGAGTCTTAGGATAGGATCCAGAGTTTGGGGTGCTAAGATCTAGGGATCTTTGAATAGCCTTTAGACTGGCAATCTCTCTCTTAAAGTAATTTATGAGACAATATAATTTTACAATATATTAGTAGTAGAAAACTGCTAGAAGTATGAAAAAATACGCGAATCAAATCACAGCATAGCACAGTTCATATCTGAGTTATCACTGATTTGTGTTATCCCTCCAGGCTTAACGTTTATAGCAAGAAATAGGACGGAGATGCTTTGACATTAACGTTTTGTTTTATTTATCTTGTTAATTTTTTCTTAGATTCAGTGTACCACACTTCTTACAATCACTGGACATACGAGGTATAACATTTTTATCTTGTTAAAAATTTTGTTAGTAAGACAAGTGGAAGTTGCGCTTTGTTGTTTAATAAGTGTTGTTAAAACTTATTCGTAGCAGAGTCTGTAATATTGATATTTCTAATGCAGGTATATCACAACAGTTGCATTTGCTCCGAATGGGATGTATCTTGCAACTGGTTCGAATGACAAAACTGTTCAAGTATGGAAGCTGAATATCAATGAAACAGGTAAGAATAAGTTTTCACAATCGATTTATTAGAATTAGATAAATGCAGCATCTTTCCCTGATGCCACGAAAAAGCATGCCACCAAGCCACACATCTTTGCAGTGAATTCCAAAAATGCCTATACTGCAAGTTTTCTACGTTTCTTTGGTAATGATAGAACTTAGTTATTTGGTTACACTAGAATAATATTTGGTCTCAATATCTCGTCGTTTCAATTCATTTCAAACACCCTGCATCGTCACTAGTTTTGTAACTTTGGTACTACTGTCCTTTATTCTGATTCTAAGTTTGTAGCTTCAATTTTAATCAAAATGCATCAATTTCTCTGCAAATTTCACATTTGACCATATACCTTATTACGTTGCAGAAAATACCACTGCCTGCAGGCGTAAGATTGACTTTCCAAGGTAATGCCATACAACAAAACTCCGGAGTTAGAAATTGCATAAAGAACTGTCTGGCTAGACTTTGACATTTATTGATAAAGGCTTTATCAGAACGTGAAAAGTCAGACTGTTGTTCTTTTTTCACTTTGCTTATCTTTAAAAAGAGTTTCATCTCATTTTAGGATTATTGGCTCAACCCCAATCAACAACACAAGTAACACCGACAGAAAATGGCGCCAAAAAACAAATGGTACGCAAGATATTTTATTATTATGACTGTTGAAATTTTTGCTATTTACTTATGGCAGGATAACACATCAAGAGAATATTTTGTTTTGGTAGCTACTTCTTTTAATTCCTCATGGTCTTCGTGCAAGGAGAAACTTGTCTGAAATACGCTGAAACCCAAGTACCTAACCTAACAGGACCAGAGAAATATTTCACTTCATACCACCAAAAAGTAATGAACAAACATTGCATTAAATGCAGCATTGAAAACTTGAGCTTTTAACAATGGTTCTTACAAAATGGATATTTTTGAAAATTTCTTTGTGACTATCATTCATTGGTTTTTTTCATGCCAAGGAACCGTGCCAATTTTTGCTGTGCAGAAAGTAAAGTTAAAGAATAAATTGGGTTATTCAGAATTAAGCAATAAATCTATATTTCTATTGGTGAAAATTTGTGAGAATTCATTTTTATCGGTGAAAATAGTGCTTTTGATGGATCTACATCGATGCAAGGGTGTCAGGACACTGATGCTTTGATTAAATATATATATTGCTCCTTCGCACTAACACACAGGAATACAAGGGAGTTAGATTCGAATGACCAAACTGAGCATTTAGGCCAAGTTCAGTAGCTGAAATACGCAGACAAGGAAAACAAAACAAAGAAGACAACAACGAAGAAGTGAAAGTTCGAAAAGGTGGTGTAAGAACAGTGAAGAGCTATGGGTGTTGATTCGAATAAAACTTGAATTTAGCCTGCGCCAACACATGTTAAGAGGCTTTCATTCTTAATTCCTTTTACGAAGAAGCAGCAGATGTTTATTGCTTTATAGCTAAGCTCGATAAGCGGTGGTAATGCCGTAACTCACATGTCTTAGGGTCAGCATATGGCTAGCTTATGTTTTTATCACTATTTTATGGCTATTTCAACGTAAATTTGATATTAGCTTGCGGTTAAAGTTACTTTAGAGTCAGGGGTAAGGTTTGGAGAGGCGCCTTTTTTTGTCAATACCATTTAAAGCTTTTGTCTAACTTCTTTCAAAAAGTTCAAGGTTCAAGCCCGTTTTTGCGAGAAGCTGAGAGGTACTCAAAGCAAAAAACTGGCCTAAAGTTCCTTGTTTCTCATAGTTTCATTTCAAAACACAACTATATATAGATTTCTCTTTATTAGATTTTGTCGATAGTTATCGGACCTTTCGATTAGTGAACGGTGTCTGACGAAAAAGCTTTCAGTGTGTTCTTATGCTTGGCCTTTCAGAAAAACCTTGAATGAGAAAATGCATCAGTGATCCTGGTCTCCTCTCAGACTATGGTTAGTGGGGTACAATGGGTCAGAGTGGGCGAAGTGGCTCATTGACAAATTCATGGATTCACAGTTATTGTGCTCTAGTTAAACGATAATCAGTTTCTAGCATGAATAAATGCAATTTTGTTCATTAAAAAAGCTGCAAGTTTAAAACCATTAACATGTTGCCGCAGTTTTAGAAGCAAAAATCAAGTGACTCACTTTGCGGCGCCTGACCTATTTTGCCCTATTTCAGCGTATTAAATACCTTCTCTATCTTTGCAGAAACTGATGAAGACTTGGGACGTGAATGACGTGTGTACATGGCTTGGCAATCTTGGTCTTAGTCAATATGCAGAAATCTTCCGAGCCAATGATATTGATGGAATTGAGCTGTCAAATGTCGATAATAAAGTCTTAGCAGAAGACCTTGGCATAGGTATGACTTATAGTGCTTTCCAACGTCGAAGTTATATAGATTTCTCAAGGCTCTAATTGTGAACAATTATGGAGTTTCTAGGGAGCTGGGGGGGGGGGAGGGGTTACAATTAGGCTTGCTGCACACTTCTTCATATATCAATGAGAGATCTATATAAGTCCTGCTTGCTTTGTATATCCCAGAGATTTCACCCTCTGATTAAAGTTTGTCTCGAAAGTCCACGAATAAAAACAATTTACGAATAATTTCACGTTATTGCAAATATCATGAGACAGACTTTAATTACAGTCGAAAATTACTCAGTGGCGTAACGCAGTTTAGGGAACCTTAGTTCACTAACTAAGGGCCCCCGATCTAAAGAGGCCCCCAAAGAATTCATGTATTGGTTATTAGCTAGGCTGCTTTTAGTACATGCGAGGAATATAACAAGCATAATACAGTGGTCCAAAAATATCTATTTATCAAACTGTTCAAAAAAGTACTGTTCCAAGCTGTGAAAAATCTGCACATTCATTTAGACTTTTTGAAAAATTGGCTGAGTAATGCTTTTTATAAACTAAACATTTTGTTGCAATTTTCCAAGATCAAATTCACATAAAATGCTTCATTAAAAATTCGACTTTGTATACGCATGGGCCTTTTCCCGAAGGTGTTCGCAAATTTTCAATGGAGAGTACCAAAAGCCCCCTCTTTGAACTTGCTTCGCTTGCTTAGAGCACTGATTCATGGACTGCTTTATTGTCATTTGGTAAGGACCTGATCCAAGAGGATTGCTAAGGGCCTCAAGCGTCTCCGGTACGCAACTGAAATTACTGAAAAATTCACTATTAACAGGGTCAGTTACCAGTTACCTTACTTTCAAGGCATATGTAGTAAAAATTTATGTTAAACTAGAAGCTTAGCCTATCAATACTTCTTTTTCTTGGTTCCAGAATTTGATGATGTTGCAACGAAGAGGGGTTGTTTTACTAGAAAATCACGTTGTATGAAATCATCTAACATCTTTCTTTTTAATTTTTGATGATAGTCTTACCAATTCTAGAAAATGTTCTTCCCTGTTTTCAGCTGTAAATTTTTATTTTGAAGTAGGGGTTCTTAAGTACAGTATGAGTCCATCTTACTTATTTTATTTTTGAATCTTCAGCCCCCCTTGGACATCGAAATAAGATACAACGCGAGATAAAGAGAATCAGAACTGAGGAACACGATGGGACTGTTCCTGATGAGTTTCTTTGTCCAATCACAAGAGAAATCATGACAGATCCTGTCATTGCATCAGGTGAAAATTCTTGTTGTACATTGATTTTAAAGACCCATTGCTACCCATGATCCATTGTGGCGCCAAAGCCGACTTTCGTATTATCTGAAAGTCGTTTTTGGCCTAGATTCTCTTTGTCTTGGTTTTCATTCGACGCACAAAGGATCATGGCTAGCAAAGAATAGGAAACTGATTTATTTACTTGCTATTTGTCTGTTTACTGTACCTCTTGTTGTCTGTTTCACCCTCATGTTTGGCTTTACCAAATGTTGAGATTTTAGGGTAATATCTACGACCAGTTTACCAATATTAATACAACTACTGAGGCTTCTGATGAACCGTTCTTTAACCTCAAAACCCAAAACAACAGTGCTTGACTTCAAATTCAATCAAACTTGCACAGCTGAATGCCTGCTGAAAGTAGAATAAAGTGTCCACCACCGACCTTGTGAACACGAGAAAGCAAACAAATGGTCTGGACGGACAAGTTGCTTTAGACGGACAAGTCATCTGGTGTGAAAACAGGACGGATAGGTTTTTCGACGTACAGGTCGTCTTATTTTTCTTTATTTGTTCTTCTATCGAGACGATCTTTCGAAGGCGATTTATTTGTCTACACAGAATAGTCGTCGTCAAAAGTCCGTCTCGAAATTTACATCAGATGAACAACTGTCAGATGAGTTGTCCGATGAGACGATTTTGAAGCTTCAACCTAATTCTGAGAAATGGCTTGGACCTTTTTTAGTGTGGTATTTTATTTTGAAATGAAGAAATAGAGNTCTGATGAACCGTTCTTTAACCTCAAAACCCAAAACAACAGTGCTTGACTTCAAATTCAATCAAACTTGCACAGCTGAATGCCTGCTGAAAGTAGAATAAAGTGTCCACCACCGACCTTGTGAACACGAGAAAGCAAACAAATGGTCTGGACGGACAAGTTGCTTTAGACGGACAAGTCATCTGGTGTGAAAACAGGACGGATAGGTTTTTCGACGTACAGGTCGTCTTATTTTTCTTTATTTGTTCTTCTATCGAGACGATCTTTCGAAGGCGATTTATTTGTCTACACAGAATAGTCGTCGTCAAAAGTCCGTCTCGAAATTTACATCAGATGAACAACTGTCAGATGAGTTGTCCGATGAGACGATTTTGAAGCTTCAACCTAATTCTGAGAAATGGCTTGGACCTTTTTTAGTGTGGTATTTTATTTTGAAATGAAGAAATAGAGAGGAATCTTTTTCTGTTAGAGTTTCGTTTGGTATTTTTAAATCAGCATTTTCATTATGTTTGGCAAGAGCAGGAAAATCCAAAGTTAGGATAAAGTTTCAGAAATTAAGTTGAGGCACAATAATATGAAGAATTTGAAAATTCAACAATTTATTGAAAGGGTTTTTAGTTTAATTTTTGGATATTTGATATATGCTTTAACTAATGCCGTTATATTAACGATAGGTTTATTCCTTCGTAGATGGTTTTTCATATGAGCGAGCAGCAATCACAGGATGGATTGAATCAGGCAAAGTGACAAGTCCAATGACAAATGCACCATTAAATAATCCTACACTGACACCAAACCGATCCCTGAAAAATGCAATCATGAGGTCCTTTTCAAGTGCACCAAATTTTGCATCATTTTGATTGGTACAAGGTATTCTCAATAATATAGCTATTTTAACTGTAAGGTTATCCTGTACCGGTAAGACCTTTAGGCTGTTAGATTGTGATACACTAATATTCAATGACAGATGTGTGCCCCTTGTAAGGAAGGGTTTTGCAGTATGTGCCTTTATAAGGAAATGTTCTGCAGTATGTGCCCTTATAAGGAAGGGCTCTGCAGTATGTGCCCCTTATTAAAGGAAATCTAAGCGTATAAAAGTGGCTCAAGCCACTTGCGGTCAAATTCTAGTGTATCAGTTATCAGTATTTCCTGTTGACATAGATCAGTTACCCAAATATGGTTCGGCGCATGTCAAGGTCTATTTTTTTGCAGGGCTGTTTTTATCTAAGGCTTATATATGCTTAGATTCCCTTCAAGGGTAGGTCGTGCAAGGGAAAATTCTCGAAAACAGGGTAGGATTTTGGTAAAAAGCCCCCTTAAACCAGGGTCTAAATTAAACCCTTTTTAACAATCAAATTCTATTATTTAACAGGGTATGACATCTACATAAGTAAGGGTGGATTGTTCAAAACTCGGGGGCACACCCCTATACAAAAATGGGTCTGGTACCCCAGGGACGCAATTGTATACATGATATATTGAATACATTAGTATTTGGATGATTTTGGGGGTAATTTAATGTCTCACTTTTATTTAAATCTCAATGTTATAATCATATTTAACATTGGAATGGGAGAAATGCCCTAATTGATATGCTTTAGTGGTGTATACCTTCTATTTTAAGTTTAAAAGCAGATAGCCTTGGCTACGTGTAATAAACAGGCTGGCTGTTTTTGATTAACTGTTCCTCAGAATGGGGATACGTGAAGAAGTTTAGGCTAACTTGAAATCATCATTATTGAAACATGTGGGCATAAATTTGGCTTTGTGATCCATTTTTGCAAGTGTAATTCTGTTCAACTTGCGCCCAGCCCCTTAAAACAGGGGGTTACGAGCCTCCAGACCTCTAGACATTAAGGATGTGATGAATAATACCAACCTCGTTCCCAGGGTGTTCTTACGTCATACGCTAGTCACGAAGCCGAGTGAACACCCTGGATTTCGAGAAATAGTTTGTGTTATCTATTGTTTTCGAATAGCCAATCAATTTGCAGAACGGCCACTTGTATCCCAGAGTAGAGGTAGAGCAGCGAACTCACTCTGGGGACGAGATTGGAATAGTACACAAATTTTAAATGTTTTGGGGATAGTCACTCGCGTACTTCTGAAGATAAAATATCGAAAAAATCAACTAAAAGTAATAAATGCAATTCTGCAGATATTCTATAATGAAATGATTTAATGAAATGATTAGGCCCATAAGCTAAACCAAGCTGCACAGTCTCATGTACCTTCATTCTTTGGATATATCTTGTAGTAATTGTAAATAGGATATCATAATAGGATATCATAATACTATATTGTGAATGAATCACCATTGCTATGCTCTCCATCACCAATTTGTTGTCAGATTTCTTCTCGATACAGTCTTTACCCTATTGCTATGTCCTACCGTATTTTCAATAATGATTTCTAAAGCACTGGTTTGGAATTGATAGAAACAAGAAAATTTGGTAAAATTCTCATTATTCAAGGCATCTGATTTTATTCTGCATCGATCTGAAATTTGATAGATGCAGGCCAGTCTTAATCATTGTCATTCTATAGGTGTTTTCCCACCCCTCCGCCTTCCCTAATATTAAATATTCTAAAAATCTATGCCTGTCGATGCAAATGGTAACGTATTTTATAGCTCTTATTGCTGTGAATACGATTCGGCCCACCCTTCAATATAGACCCTTCTTAATTGCGATAAAATTNCGCGTACTTCTGAAGATAAAATATCGAAAAAATCAACTAAAAGTAATAAATGCAATTCTGCAGATATTCTATAATGAAATGATTTAATGAAATGATTAGGCCCATAAGCTAAACCAAGCTGCACAGTCTCATGTACCTTCATTCTTTGGATATATCTTGTAGTAATTGTAAATAGGATATCATAATAGGATATCATAATACTATATTGTGAATGAATCACCATTGCTATGCTCTCCATCACCAATTTGTTGTCAGATTTCTTCTCGATACAGTCTTTACCCTATTGCTATGTTCTACCGTATTTTCAATAATGATTTCTAAAGCACTGGTTTGGAATTGATAGAAACAAGAAAATTTGGTAAAATTCTCATTATTCAAGGCATCTGACTTTATTCTGCATCGATCTGAAATTTGATAGATGCAGGCCAGTCTTAATTATTGTCATCCTATAGGTGTTTTCCTGCCCCTCCGTCTCCCCTAATATCAAATATTCTAAAAATCTATGCCTGTCGATGCAAATGGTAACGTATTTTATAGCTCTTATTGCTGTGAATACGATTCGGCCCACCCTTCAATATAATATAGACCCTTCTTGATTGCGATAAAATTTAACCCAATTGTGTGTTTGTCTCTGTGACACGATTCTTCTCCTTCCGAATTTTCGACGCCATTTCAGACGGACCTTGTACCAACTGAGAGACGATGACATCGCTAATCCTGAAGTAATAAGTGTAAAGCTATTATCAGATTTTTAACGGTATCTCAACACTCTATGTATGGATTCCTTTTGCGAAGCAACGCAATATCTAATTATGGTGAAAATTGGATGAGTGCCGCCAGATTTATGGGTTCCTTACCAAGTTGGGTTCTGGTGACGAAAGAAAGTGAAACGTTTTGAAATATCATGTGACTAATCTTGGACATTTTCATTGTGCTTTTGCGTCAATGGCCAAATTTGTTTTAGAGATATCGTAAAGTCTGGAAATGACTGCTAGATTTTAGGAATTTGCGCTTTTACGAGCCGCGTGGTTTTGAAGTATACTCTGAAACTGCAAAAGTTGATTATCAATTTGAATTGTTATGCTCCGCAACCAAGCAAATTGGTTGTTTATGTCCTTGATAAATCTCTTTATATCATTCAGGACTTGAAATTTCATATGAAATTGCAAAGAATAGTATTTTCGCTGAACATACAAAATTTTGTAAAATACTACATGCTCAGAGTATGGTTTTTCAAGGTATCATTGATCATTTTAGGAATTTGGAGATTTAAAATAATGCCTAAAATTGATTTGGTCTTGAAACAAATGTACAAATAGAATTGTCAAAGACTGGGTAAATAATCAAATTTTGGTGATTTTATGAAGGCTATGAAAGTTTTCACTAGAAACCAAGAACCTCCGTCAAGTATCTTTCCTCATTTGCTTCTTTTTAATAATTCATGAATGAATCCCTTTTTCGTTTCCTAATGCTTTTATTTTCAGAAGAAAAGATGTTTAAGACTTTAAGCTGTGAATTTTGGGTTATTAAACTCTACGAGAGCGAAAGGATCTGCAGAGATGTCCGAGAGATTTCTAAAGATTTTCTGGTAAAACAAAAGGATTTGCGCCAAAATGCAGCCAAAAGTGTGGGAGATTTATTGGCAGTGATTCACCGATCGGAGACGTCTTATGATGCAACTGCGACTTTACCTAGAAAGGCCTCCAAAGGAAAACTTGCATTTCTCATCTATCATACAAGGTCCAAAATAAAAACTCTTTCGAAGTTCGAGCAATGATATTTTTCATATTTAGATAATATTGCGAACTATAAGAAAGGGTTGCCTTCAGGGTATGGTGGTTTCTGGGCAGAGTTATTGGGCTATCTAGATAGGGTTGATATTGAGCAAATAAATTCGCCTCATTCTGTTCAAAGAGCAGGAAAAGTCGAATGATGGAAGATGCCTATAAAGTCTAGACCTTTACAGATCGGCAAATATTATTGGCAACATTAGAATACATCCATGCTTCAGAACGCTTTCAATAAATAGAGAAATCTCATAGTTACCATAGTTTTTTCTCTCGTACAACATAGTATATATTCTCTTGTACCTGTACTTTTTCATTTTAAGTATCTGTATTTATTATTTATTGTAATATTTTATGTTTAGCGTATTCTATGTTTAGTGTGATGGCCGCACGCCACGGTTGCGATGTATTTTCATGCTCCCTGTGGTATCGTCTTGTAATATTGTATTTGTTATTGTGAATTTTATGAGGATATAAAAAAACTGCAGAATTCTAGACTGTGCAGAGAAATAAAGAAATATCCACATACCAGTTTTGCTTTTTCGGCAAATGTGTTGCACTACATACTCTGTTGAAAAATTGACTCAATATATCTTTGCGTGTCGCTAGCACCTTTTGATATCATTTTCCCTGCAATGGATTTCCGTGCAATCATACCTGTTATGAGGGTGCGAAATTTCGCAACTTTAATTTATGAATCTTGCATTACGTGGCGTTGCGAGGGAGACAGTGCTAACAAGAGATATGTAGGCCTACTTCAAGAGAAATTTATGATGGCTATTTCAAAGATTTATGATACGTATTTCACGTCTCTACTTTCGTAACTGAAAAACAGAGCATGTAAGAAATACGAAAGCTGAAAGTGGTTTAATATATTACTTATCTGAGACAATAAATCGAAACCTTAAAGCAAAAGGAAAGAATATCAAGTGCTGTCTTTTGCCGATAAATTTGTTCAGGGATTTAGGAACCGAAAGTTGCAAATTTAGTCCGTGTTTTCACAACTCAGTTCACTTAATCGCCCATTTTCCCTTATAAACCATAAGTTCATTTTACATGGGTTGATATAAGTTCGACAAGCTTGTAACCAGCGGCGTGGCCAGGACAAATTAACTGGGGGGGTATTCGAACGAAGGGGTCTGGGGGCGAAACCCCCAGGAAAATGTTTGAGGACACGCCCTTTACTTTGGCTTAGAACGCTTCTCTCGATCCCATGTTTACCGGTATCAACATAGAATTTTGGACCATTTTGTGAAATATTTTTAACAGTTAGCATCCCCAGAAATTTTTTTTGAGTAAACATCATTTTCTTTGGCTTAGAATCCCTTTCTCCATCCCATCTTTACCAATGCCATTGGAAACTTCGATAATTTTGTAACAGTTTTCTATGAATCACCATCTTTGGGAAAAAGTTTTCGCTAAGACCTTATACTTTGTCCTAGAACGCTTCTCGCAATCCAGTGTTTGCTTGTCCCCGAAATGGAAGCCTTGGAAATTCTGTGATATGTCTGGGAAATTTTTTTAAAATACCAACCTTTACTTTGGCTTAGAATGACTCTCCCGGTCACCTTCCTGCATTTCTTGGAAAAATTCTTACACACCCTACCTATACCCAGCTACTTTCTCCTCGTTTTTGAAAGAATCTCGAGGACCATCTTTTCACAGAAGTGGGGGGGCAAATGCCCCCCCATCCCTCCCCGTGGCCACGCCACTGCTTGTAACTATAACTGTTGCTCGTTCTGCCAAATTCATCCCTTTCCTTAGCCTGCGTGCAGACTATACCACCTCAGTGCAGACTATACCCCCTCTCAGGAAAGTAAAGTCTGCACGCAGACTACCTTGTCCTTGGTTTCTTTGTGTTTCCCAGAATCTAAGGGAAAATGTAAGCAACTGGTGGCAAGTGTCAGAATGATTGATATCACAAATGAAACAGAAGCATATCGTAGCTCGTGGATACGTCTATTGTTTACTCGTTTCCTTCCTTGCTGCCTTCGAAGCTTTAAATAGCCAGAAAAACAGAACACCTAATTTTCAGCTCATGTTTAGTTGACAAACAATGCTTGGATTTTCCTGTTTACTCAAAATGACATGTCTTCCTTCTTTGAAGTAAATCTGCGATGAGAGCTTCCCAACAAAGTAACGAAGATCGCGAAGATCGTTTCAAAGTCGGAACCTTGGAACCTATTAGGCCTCCTATTACAACACAGGGGTACTTCTATAATCCCATTAATTTTACAGTTTCGCACTTCTTGCAATTATTTTCGAATGACGTCAAAATTGCAATAATCCCTCCTCGACCTGGGAGTGAACTTCCTCAACTTTAGGTCCGTTACGTTCGGGGTTACGTTTCTTCCAATATCATTGGTTTCTTCGCCAAAGTGGGTTTGAAAATGCCAGGGAGTTTCGGTTAAAATGAAGTGAATGAATGTTATCTCAAAAATCACCACACAATTTTGCAAAGATGTCCGATTTCTTAGCAGTAAGCAAATAAATCTTATTATAGCCGACATGAATTACTTTCTATTGTTACTTGGAAATAAATTGATTTATTTCATTAGATCATCAATTACAGCACAGCATAACCATATTTGCATTTCGAACAAAACCATGATTGTCTGCTCTTGTTGACGTTTGTTCGCAAGGTGTTTCATGGCTTGCCTGCAAGTCTTCCCTACAAACTAGGCCATTCAAATTTTTAAATGTCGTTCAACTTGTGTTTGACATTTACGAGGGAAAAGATTGTCTCATGAAGCCGACACTTGGTGTGAGATTCCTACCAAAGGAAAGTTAAACTGTCGGATAACAGCATGTCAGTGGTGGGGATTGGATGCAGATCACGATTTATATCGCACTGCCTGTTGTTAAGCAAGCAGGTCCTTGTCTGATTGAGAGCATCGCTGATGTTTATTTATGTTCGCATTCACAATTGATGCAGGGCGGATTTTCCGTGACAGAAACCAATGATTATTGAGAGATTGAGAGATTGAGCCAAAGTAAACACTTGTTGAACTGTTCTATTTTGAAGCACTGCAGAAGATAAACGAGGTCATATGCATTGAATTGGTGTTGACGTTTGGTTTCAAGCGAGGAAAGAAAACATTTCTCCGCCACTTCACATACATCACTAGACTTTACTAGGATATGGATTGAGTGCTCAAAGAACGGAAACCTCGGCTAATGGATTACGTCAAATCTTTAATTTACTGAAAGAGATTCAGCTCGAAAAGCTCATCAGAAATTTGCAAAAAAGTTTCACAAATGGAGAGTCCTGATGTTCCTAAATTTATTCTCTGCCCAGATTGCAAAGGAAAGTACGATGATAGTGAAAAGAGAAGAGTTATCGATTCTTGTGGACATCCAAGATGCTTTTCATGTCTCTGTGGAAATAGCTCATGCCCTTTATGTAAGAGTAAGTATCAATCAAGGCCAGTCATTGTTTTGGTAGGACAAGCCAGGTAACAATTTTCTGCGCCAATTAGATTTTCGCGTAGAAAAATTGCGCCAAAATTTGTAGATTAAAAAAAATAAAATTTAACTGGCGCGAAAGGACAAGTCTGAATTTCTTAGAAACATATTTTTTAGTTGGTTTTGCCGTCAACTGCAAGAATATAAAGTGTAGTATATGATTTCATTTCAAGACGAACAGAAGAAAAACGACGCAAATGAGACTGAGATGAGCGAAAATAACGCCGCCCCGCCGCGAGATATCAAATTTGTTTGGTGCTGGAAAAGTCTGGAGTGCGAACTGCGAAAATAAAAAGGGCTCCAAAATTTAAGGAAAACGATAGACCAAAACACCACTTTTAGGAGGCGGTTTTAGGTGGGTGATCTCGTGTTTATGTCTCCCGCCTCTTTCATATTCGAATCAGAGTCACATTGAATTAGGTTGAAGATTAAACATCAAAGGAGCACCGAAATGACGTCACACCTACGATTGTCCTTCTGATGTGCCTAGCAAATTACTACAAAAGCTGCCCACACCGAGTTTCCAGATCTGCAGTTTCATGCTCATTTTGTTTTCATTTTCACAAAACCAGTCATGTGAAATGCAGAGAGACATAAAATTAATTCCACTTTGAATAAATCCGTTATAAGATTTTAAGCTCATTTTGCACCCCCTGTTGAGCATATAGAAAGACCTGTATCAAGCGGATATTCGAAAAGTGCTTTTGTCACTGGTTATCAAAAATAGAAAGCTGCTCTCCGAAAATGCAAAGTATTTGTGTCTATATATCAATCAGGAAATGTGGTACTATCCTGTGCAGTAATTTCAATGCATTACTGCGCTGCAAAACTTGAAATAAAGGGATCCTACCATCTTTGCAGTCTAAGTAAAAGGGTTTCTTTCACCCATGATTGGCCGTGATATAAACATGGCCGTATATCAAGAGGTGTTGATTAAAAGTGCTTCGAATGATCAAATAAAAACACCTTTACTACCGGTACCTATTTTGCAAGATATTCCGGAATTGTGTTGGCCTTCGTTTCGATCGTGTGAAAAATTAATCCAATACGTATCATAAATACGGTTGAGTTGACTCAATTCTTCATGAAATGCAAACTTAGACTGCAAAGATGGTAGGATCCACTAGGAAACACCTTTACCACTGTACGAGCTGAACGAACTCGCTGCGAATTTCCCGAGAAGTAATGCAATCATCTTGCTAAGCTGGTGATTGACAAAGGTGACACATTGACACAAGGCTAATTTCGAGCAGAAGCATGCACATTTGAAATCTGATTTTCGAGCAGTTTTCTCTGGCTGTTTGCGGCAGCGAAAAAGTGAGTTTGATCTGTTTTCTACTTTCTTGCTAACGTATGCTTGATTTTTTTCGTGGCGATAAAATTTGCTTTGCGGAAAAAAGTTTCACTTGTGGAAAACCGTCTTTATAGGCCAATCGTAGGTCCACCTTAGACTTACGACGTGATTCCTTGTATTCGTTCAATATTTTTAATCTGATTTTGTTATGTTCTCTCGTATAACCATCCAATTCAATGAGCGATACTGAGACTTATGTAATGAGTCTAGGCCCACCTGTTACTGTGTTATTGGCTTGAAATGATGTGTTTTATTAAAGAAAAACATTGTTATTTTTATTCATTTTAAAAACAAACAAAATCCATGCACGGAACCTTTAGTGGACTTAAGATATTACCTTTAGGGAATAACAGGAAAAACTGTATTTGTAGAGATCTCTTTGAAAAATGACTCATAGGGGAGATAGGTGAAGAAACCGGCACTAGACTGCTTTTAGAAACATTTTCTATATAGATCTCCCAGTTGAGATTGAGCTTTGAGCTGATGTTCAGACCTAGACATTGCGAAAAGATCTGTTTTCTGACAACAATCTACGATTTTTGATGAGAAGTTTCTGGTCGACAAACAGTATTCTTGATTCGTGTCTTGAATAAAGAATGACGGAACTTCATTTCAAGTATTACGATGATGTATTTGCAGTGGATACAAATGAAGATGACCACACGTTCATCGAAGATTGTCAAGGTAGGCGCTCTGTCGTCGCACAGCGAAACATTTTGCGCTGCTGGCTTTTGAACTGCAAGTTGCCGCTCGAAAAGCGTAAATGCTCGACGCCAAAGTCCTTTTGTCATTAAAAGCATTCTTAGACTAGTAAAAACATTCAGTGGTTTTAAAGGATTTTTCCTGAAAATATCGAACTTTGCCGAAACATTGCCCATACCTCGGCTCTACTTCAATCGTGATTGAGCAATGCATTTGTCAGATAATGGTTACTGCAATCGTGAATGTTTGTTAGCAAACTGGAAGAAGAATACTGCTTCAAATATTCTCGTCTACCCAACCCAGCAAAGAATTCTCCCATGCCCTGACTGCATATTCATCAGATTGACACATAGTATCACATACATCGATCGCACATTCATGGGCCCAAGGGGGCATCCATAAACCACGTACGCAAAATGTTCAGATATTCGGACCCCTCTCCCCTTTTACGCTTTTTGAATAGGAGAAATAGACAATTTATTGAGAGCGTACACTTTTAGATAGACCCCCCCCTTCCCTGAGGTGCCACCTAAATTTACGAATGCCTCCCAGAGTCGCAAATTGTAAAGTATATCATGTTTCTTGTGTCTCGTATATTAACTTAATTCATTCTTTCTCCAAATAGAGTCAAAGATCCAAACTCACAAACTGAGCAATGGATCAGATGAAAATTCAAAAGAAAAAGAAACAAATGGACTTCTAGGATGGCGACCCCAGTCGTCTTCATTTACATCAAATGGAACGAAGCGTGAATTATTTGGGAAAAGAAGATCCACCAGCCTCGCTCAATTAGATGTAAGAGCCTCGTTTTCAAAGCGACACCTAAATGGCAGGAGGGGTAAGTATCGATTTATGAAAGTATCTTCTGTTGCACTATTCACAGGTCTCACGAAATTGCCAAATGAAGTAGGCTGATTTCAGGGACAAAAATTTGTGAAAATTTGTAATGGTCTTTCTCGACAAAAACGATAATTTTGACGTTAAAACCTGGTTTGCATAGAATTTTTAATAAACACTATTCAGGCCAAACGTCGACAGAAGTATCTGCTTTTTGGACATACGAGACAAACGCATGCCTGCCTTCGTTAGGGCACTGTCTCCACGCCACTCTCATTTGTTCGTTGATTGCATTAAGGTGCCATTAGTGATTTCACAAGACTTCAACGTCGTTGCCAGTATATAAGTCAGTCAACAAGTAATGTTGGAAAATTTTTGAAATAGAGCCTTGATAATATATGAACGAAGTTAACACAGCAGGCCTTTAAAATTCGAACATCAAAGAAGAAAAAATTGAAAAAAAATTACAAATATGCCTCACAAGATGCTAAATTCCATCAATCGGAAGTGGATCTATCTATTTATTTGAGATCAGAGTAAACAAGCAAATAACATAAAACAACAAAAGTTTCTGTATAATGGTAAAGCCATGTTGTTCTGTCAGTGACGATAGAAGAAGGATTTGAGAGGAAGTTCAGCTAAATTTGTGAACGAAGAGGACAGATTCACAGCGAAGAGTTTTTCTCCATCTCACTCGTTTTGATGTAAGTAGCCGCTTTCACAGGTCCTTACTCCGAAGCGTCAATTTTTATTCCGTTTTTATCTGTTTGGTTTTTGTTGTCGATGGTTTTCTGTTTTACTGTTTGAAGTATTATGTTTGGATTTGAATTTAGTCAAAAAATTATCTCCCGTGTAATCATTTGAGAAAAGAAACATTTACCCACTGTGTGGCAACTTGTAGTACCTTGTAGTACCTTGTAGGACGTTGTTGTGACGGAATAAAAGTCTGAATCGTGTGTGGAGGAGAACGCTACTAGAGAAATTGCCAGTAGAACTAAAGATATAATCCTGACTTGTCTGTCTGCTGTGTTCAACGGGTTCAAAACTGCTGCTTGTACATTGATTATTAAAAAGATCAGTTCTATGGCTTTGTGTTCTTTATAAGGAAAAAGCTTGACTGGAAAAATAGGCACATCACGCTATTCTCCAGGAGACACAAGAACACGAGCAGAAAGTAAGAATGATAAAACACAATAAGGGAATCAAATATTTGATCATTGGTACAATGTAACCTCATTCGTTGACGGAAATTATTTGTTTTTTGTAGACTCTCAGCTTAAAGTTCATTCTAGTGAAACAATGTAGCCAATAGGCCAAGTCACGTCATTTCCCAAAGGCTTCTTAAAGAAGCAGGAAAATTTATGATCGAATTACAAACAGTTTGAATAACGTTTTCATCATTTCATTTAGGTTCTGATTTTGGAAAAGCAAATCACGAATCAAGCGAGATTTTGGGACAAGATATCTCCAGTAGGCCAGGGACTCCAGCTGCTGGCGATAATGAGGCTATAAACACGACGAATACAAACGAGGCTGGTGGTAAGATTGATCGTAAACTATCATTCAGTTCAATTTTAAACCGTAACAGCGAATCCTATAAACAAAGTAGATTCAAAAGAGCAGCAAGTTTCTCATTCATACCAAAAGAAGCAAACAGCATGGACAAAAATGAGCTAGGACATTTTGAATCAAGGGTGAGAATTCCATGTCGACGTAGGCCTAAATCATTTAACAGCTTTGAATATGAAAAGTTTAACAGTACAACATGGTTACCATCCACTGCGGAGGATAGTGAAGATTCACGTGATCGGTTAACAATAAGGAGAGCTGAGTCTTTGAAGAGAATTTGTGAACTTGAAAATGTTGTAGACAGGGCTGCAGCATGGTTGGCTGAAAGTAAATCGTTCATCCAAAAGCAGTATTTTCCAATGCCAAACGAGAGTACGAGATTGAACACGTGTTGTGAAGAGGATATAGAATCTATTGAGAGCCGTTCAAATGACGCTGCGAAGCCAAAAAGAAGTCAGGATGCCAAGGAAAGTAAAGGGGGTCCTGTTTTGAATGTTGAAAGCAAACCCTGTTTCTCCTTGCAAGGATGTCCTGTGTTGCCTGAGAATCTAAAACAGGGTAATATGGCTATGGAAGATTTACCAAGTGATGCCATAATTGCAAGAACAGGACAGGACGTTGGAGAAATTTTACATCCTGACAAAAAGAGGTCAGTGGGTTTGAATGAGGCAAAGAGTAGTGACTTGAACGAAAAAGATGCGGAGTATGGAATAGTTGTTGAAGGAATTTGTGAAAAGATACCAGAAAAGAGCTCAGCAGAAAATGAGTACGACGAAGAGGATGGTTTTGGTGGGACAGAGTCTTTGCGTGGAACGTCGAGCCGGATCTTGGAAAAAGAGGTCGCTGTAGGGGAAGTGAAATTTGTAGAACAAAGTAAGCCTTTTATGGGAAGTTTAAAAGAGACAGACCTCGATAGATATGCAGTTATAGCTTCAGCATTTGTTGAGAAGGCTGAGCAAGATTTAAAAGGGAGAAATGAAATTAGAACAATGGGTTTATCGAGTGAGGAGAATTTACACTCCATTGAAGCTGCCTCTTCCGGCAGTGATTTTGTCATCAATGAAGGAAGTAAGAGGTTAGCTGGAGATGCCTTTGATTCTGAGGTGATACCTAGCTACGTTTGTGAAATGGAAGATGCTGTAGAGGATCTATGTCCTATTGAGTTACCATGTTCTGATGATAATGACGTTACTGATGCAGAGGCAACTATCAAAGACCCTGCTTACATACCAGCTATCAGAGAGTTGCTTCAAGGAATCGAGGGCAGGAGGGAATCGACGAGCAGTGAAGAAATTATCTTGGAATCTAAGAGCACTGAGTTCGAGGAAAAACATATTTTGAGTCCAAGGAAAAATGGAGCACATAAAAACCCGTATGAAGAGCTTGCTAAAGATGGTAGGATTAGTGCAGAGAGATTGGGAACGGAGACAAGGGTATTCAATTTTCCGTCAGCTCAAGAAATGTGCGATCCTGCAGATAGTGAATATTTCGAAAGGAAAGGTTTAGATGTGAGTAGTCAACAAATGGAAGAATCAACACACAGTGAAGATAAACAAAATCAGGCAGATAATAACAGTTTAAGTACTGATAAATATAAACAAACAGAACACATACACAGAGAGCATACGGAAACAACAGCTTGGGCTGAAACTTGCTCCGGTGATAATCTGCCCAGTGTAGAAGCACAAGTGGACTTACTGGCTGATATCCCACCGATAAAAATCCCTGATGAAGTTTGCAACGGGAACCCCATTGGTATAACACCGGCTAATGTGGCACGAGCAGATTCAGATATTACAAGTGAGAAACTTAATCCAAGAGGGGAGAGAGCCGGAGATGGTCGTAGGAAATTATCGAGAAGGCCATTCAGTACAAGTGATTTAGGCCGGAGAAGTTTAAAAGTAAAGTTGACAGAAATACATTATTTACCATCATTGAAAAAGAGTCGCCGAAAAAGGCCTACAAGTGCAAGTAATTTGCAGTTAGAGTGGGATTCAAGTATCAGTTTAAAGGAAATAAACGTCGACGAGTATGATAATAGTGAAACATCACAAAAATCACCAGGAGAGGTAGATGGACTAACAACAAAGAAGGATAGTAATATTGAAGTTATTCAGACCAGACCTCCAGTAAAAGGTGATTTGGCTACGAACTCTGATTCTCGAAATAATATTGATGATTCTGAGGTAGTAACAAAGGCAGAAATCCGAAAGGACTTGATGTTATCCATTGAAATTCCAAACAATTCATTTGATAAACAGGGTTCATGTATCCAAAATCGTGGATTTGATGAAAATGGTTCTTTTAATGGAATCTTAAAAATAGACTCGCGGCAAGAAGTTAATGAAATTTGCGGGGAAAGCGGTAACATGATAGGAGAATCGAGAACTGATAATTGTTTGGAAGTTGAGCCTAATATTTACGAAGATCGAGCTTTGAAAAGTAATGGAGTTGAAACAGAGGGTGGCTGTTGAGGAAGATGAAATTACAGAGAAATTTGTTCAAATCGATGAACTGAGTAATGAGATGGACTCAGGTGTAGGCCTAATTCAGTCTGAGGAGATGATGGAAGACCCTACCGTAGAAGCAATAATGATTAACAAAACAGATGACTGGAAAACTGAAAACTTCCATAAAATTAGAAACAAGACGAAGATCGAAGGTAACTATGATGTAGAAGATGGTCTGAGTAGAAACAAGACGAAGGAAGATGCACCGAAGGCAAATGAAGGCCATTTTGGATCAGCATTGTTTAAAGACAAATCGGAGAAAGGCAAAAGAAAGATGTTGAAACAGAGGAGCGAGGAGGGACACAAAAATGGGGGGAATGATGAGGTATCAGGAAAGGCTGCTCAAAGACGAGTAAGCGATGGATTTGGGTTTATTCGGAATAAGTTCCAAAAGTTTGCAAAATGGTCCAAAAGGGCAAGTGTTGATATTGAGAACATTGAACCCAAGATTGCAGAAAGTTTGTTGGGACATTCGCAACAGCAGAGTGCTCAAGAAAGTCAAATGGAAAGATATGAAGGCGATATGAATAGTGCTGTGAAAGATAAGGAGGTTGTTTCTAATGAAAGAAACATATCAATTATGGAGGAGCCAAACTCAGACGTCAATCAAAATGTGGTGGTTTCAACAGATTTCATCAAAGCGTCCAAGGCCAACCGAGGAAAACGGCGACTGACATTTGATCATGTTGCCGATCATTCTAAGGATAAACAGCAAAATTTGAAAGAGGTCAGCCATCCGAAAACATCGAAAAAGCACGATAGAAGAAAAGTCAAGGAACTGATTGTTGATAAGAACAAACGAGACGAAATGATGAAAGCAAGAACTGCTAAGGTTATCCAAGCTTTAAAGCGTGAAGATGAAGTGTCCCTCACAACAGTTTCAGCATTATCAACAACGAATCAACCTGGTTTGCCATTACTAAAAGATCTTGATGATAGCTCATCGATTAGTTCTTCAGACTGTGATGCGAGTGATTTCAATCATCATTCGAGTGATTCAAGTTTAAGCGGTCGTCATTTGTATTCAAGTGGTCGTTCATCATCATCAGATACAATCAATGAATCAGTTGATGAATCACAAATGCCTGATTTCCGATCACCGAGTCGAATACAAGATGATCTCGCTGGTAAGTCTTCTTGCTTTTTTCAACTTCTTTTCTGCCCTTCTTATCGATTCTTGTTGGTAATTAATTTTTCGCCAAAGGTGTCGAAGAATACTCTTTTACTCTATAAATTGAACTCGTTTCAAAACAAATCTTTCGATTGGTCTACGTTTGCTTAACTGCGCAAAATGTTTCAAAGAAATGTAAAGAAGATCGGTTTCACTACAAGTGCATTTATACTTACTCCAAATTGACCTATTTAGATTCATGTAAAATTTGGTTTAGTAAGAGATTGACCTCAAAGTTTAAAGTTTTGGTACATTTTTCGAAGCGAAGCAAACGTGAACCAACTGTTCCAACACCAAAGGAAATAATACACGATTACTCTAAAGATAGGGAGGAATTTTTTACCAAGATGCATTGCGTTCTTTACTCTAATTCCTAAAGAATCGTTAAAGATTCTCAATTGGAACACAAAGCATCTTGGTACAAAGTTCCTCCACCGCTATCTTTAGTGTAATCTTCTATTGTAACCGCAACAGTTACCCCCAAAATAGATAACATCAAGTAAATCATGAGACGGAAGTTCACAAGGTCTAATCGTAACATCCAAACAGATTCCAAATGTTAAAGTCTCACAAGTCTTATTGGTTTCATAACATGGACAAGAACACAACACTTAAAAGCGCCAAAAAATAACAACAATTTTCATCTGGCGTATCGAGGTCGTGTGAAAACTTTTGGAACGTAATGTATCTTAATCTCTCCAGATTAGGATTACAATAACTTATGTTTCGTATACAGTTAGGTCTATTAGGCTATCCTCTTAAATCAGCAAGAAATCGTTAAGGTAAATCAACGGAGTTAAAAGCAGCTTAGCTGGGGGGGAGGGTTGTAGTTGATGTTCTCCATAGCTGAAAACAGTAGGAACATAAGTGGCACGTGACCTTCCTTTGTTCTATTCTCACAAAATCTCGATTCATTTACTTTACAAGCTGGAGATCCTAGCTACGAGGAAAGACATTGATACCAAATTTTGGCTGAAGGGCAACCTCCACCTTGTTGTATTCTTAAAAACTAAAATGAAACGAATGACAGTATCTGTGATATAACGGATGGGCCAATAAAAAGTAACCCCCACGATTAGAAAATTTCTGGAAAACTTTCTGAATTCAAGATTTGATGAAAATTAAGTGGCACTAAGTGCAACATAAAATACATCTATTGATTAAAAATCAGGTCATTATCAGCTGTATTTACAGAGAAATGTGGTTTTGAAAACAGATGATCGTTTTTCCTAATTTCTCGTGGCAACGAGATGGGATCTTTGTGACGTTGAAAGAACTGAATGTATCTTTTTTGAAGGGTACCATAACATGGTCGATAAGAAACACAATTTTATGGTAAAATGCAAATTTTCCTAATTTCGACTTGTTTGATCATCGTTTTTCAATGCCTCTCATTAATATGTAGCAGTATCTTGTAATGTAGTGATTATTTTTACAAAAGAGATACGAGTAGAGGTGGAAACAATGCATTGCAGAAAAATGCTTGGTATTGGACATTTTGTTTGGTCAGGTTGTGCTTTTGATGATTAGTGATTTTGTTACAGTAGTTTTTCCGACAATTTGTTTCAAAATCTAATTCTCTGTAAATAGAGCTAACAATGAACTGATTTTCGCTCAGTAGATGTAGTTTACGTTGTAGTGCCACATAGATTTAATAAAAATCTCGCATTCAGCACGTTTTTCAGAAAATGTTTTGTTTTGAGGGTTGCTTTTTTGGCCCACCCGTTAGTTAGAGGTATTATTGAAAATACCGCTGAATGAGTCTTGAACTTCGAAGAAAAGTCTTCGACTGTAAAGTAGATGGTGTGTAATATTGTTCAGCTTCTTTCTGAACGCAGATGATGCTCTACACAGAAAAATGTTGTTTTCACAAGCTGAAGCAAGTGACAACAACAACAACAACTGTTATTTTGTACTAGATATTTTCCAATCTCCAGTGCAAAGATGATTTCTTGGGGGTGAAGAATAACTGTCAATTGCATCAAATCCTGTTTTAATTCCACAACAATTCTCTTTATTCTTAAGTTAGATTTCTTTTTACTTTTGTAGTTCTACTTGAAAGGAAAGTTACAAGAAAAAGACAAGGCCTTCAAGAAATCGATTTTCATCCTTTGATGCCGAGTTCGAAAGGAAATACCCTTGTGTCACGTGATTGGTTGTACGAACGTGTCCATCATCATCTGGTAAAAGGGAGAAATACCTCTGCTAATTGTATGCTTATATCTGGAAAACATGGCAGTGGAAAAACCACATTTTTAAAGACTTTGGTTTGGAACGATTCTCTCGGGGCAAATAAAAACAGAGTTCGTGAACGACTTTCAAGTGCAGTTCTTTGCCATCATTTTTGCTCAAAATCGGATGCGGATACAACCTCGGTTGCAAAGTTTGTTCTCAACATGGCTGCCAATCTTGTCGAAAAAGACGAGCTAAATGCTTACACAAAGAAATTATCTGAAAGTGATGAAGCGAAGGAGGCTTTAAATGCTGAAGCAGCTGAAGAATCTCCAGAGAAAGCTTTTAGAGAAGGCATTTTGAAGCCATTGAATGAGATATATGGGCCTAGTCACAAGAATACGCGGACGAATGCTGTTGTCAAGAGGTACCTTGTATTGGTTGATGTTGCAGATCATAATTGCGAGGCTTGTAAACCAGAGGAATGTTTAGCAGCAATGTTAGCGAAGGATTTGGATTTGTTCCCATCGTGGATTACACTAGTGGTTTCAGGCACACCAGGGAGTTTGCAGAGTTTGAGAGGCAAAGAGATTGAAGAAGTTAGCTTAGATAACGTTGCGAATTGGGATATTCAAAGCGACATGTATAGTTTCACAGAAATGGCGTTACATATGGTCGCAGCGGAAGGGCTTTCTGAATCCAAATTACGACGTCTTTTGGATAACATTGTCAGATTCAGCAAAGGATCTTTCCATGTTGTTTTGATGGCTATTCAATATGTCACTGGGTCATTTTCAAGTCCAGTTCACACGCCAAGCCTTTCTTCTTTGGATGTAAACAAGCTCATCTCGCAGCTTTTCAGAATGAAATTTGGTGCAACAGAAAGAAGACGGGTTCTTGCAATGTCATTGCTTGATGTTTTACTGGTCGCCCAAGAACTCTTTACCGTGTCCAATCTGTTTAAAGTTGTGGAGAATAGTTGCTCAAGTCAACAAGTGGCCTTTCAGGAATACGAAACATGTTTGGAGAAGCTGTTGGAGACGCAAATGGTTGGGGAGAGCATCGAAGGAAGACTCTGCATCACGAATATCGCGAGGGAATGGCTGCAAAGCAAAGAGGGACTGAAACTTGGATTTACACTTTGGTAAGTACTCGCTTTTCTGAAATGTGATCCAAGTGCTTGATACTGACCAAATACCAAGATTGTTTGGTTGTTGTAAGAATATTAGTGTTTGTGCTTCCCGTAGAGGAAACGTGGGTAACGTACAAACTTGGGCAACGTACTAACTTGGGTAACGTACAGTTTGAACTTAGAATTTTTTAGCGTTTTACTTGCGAGCTGCACATCTTGGCAAAGCTGAAACAAATAACCTCGATAACTGGGAACAGAGTTCAAGCAGTGAAAGTTTTTAAAAGCAGAACATTTTTCTGAGATTATTTTTGTATGGAAAAATACATACCCTTGCTCGTTTGAATATTGATGTACAATTGGTAGATAAAATATTTGAAAAACCTACTGAACAGAACACCTTCGCCTATTTTATAGCTCTTAGGTAATATCGTCTAGTGTCACCCGTGATTTTAAAGTCTTAATTAGACTTACGCAAATATTTTTTTAAAGTCTTCACCGGTCATCGCAAAAAGAAATATGTTGCTAGATTTCCCCATGTTCGTTTATATTATTTTGGCAACCCGTCATATCAAACTGTTTCGCTGTCTCTACTGAGTGGAATATTTTCTCAATTGAGACTACCGGAATTTTTTATTTTCTTAGATTTTTTCAACCCCCGTTTTCTGCTTCCCAATTCCCTGCAGTCTTACTATTTTTACTACCTTTCTCTCATAGCAAAGGCCACAACTTGCTCTCGATTTACTACATGAAAACATTGAACAACAATGATGGCAAATTCCTGTATCGTTTGGCCTACCATCTTGCATCATCAAGTTTCGGTGAAGACATCAAAGACCCTGAAAGTAGAATGAGTTTTTTGGCATGGACATTCAACCAAGTATTTAAAGATCCGTTTTCTGGATTCATGCAACCATGTAATATTTATCACCCAAATCCTGATGTTTATCATCTCTTCCTGCATACAGGTATGCCTTACTCAATACTAATTTTCAGCTGCAATTATTTGTAAAATTGTAGTTGTTTGAAGTCAGATGGTGGTAGAAAATTTTTCAAACCGAATTTTTCTTTTTTTATTGAATCAAAGTCGATAACGTAATGGTAGGACAAGCCTGCATGGCAGAAAATCTCAATTTCTTTAGGAGTTTATTAGAGCACAATTGTTGAATAGAAAAGAAGGGAAATTGAGCTACATTTTACAATGAAAATATTCGGTCTAAATTATAGTGTAAGTTTGGACCTAGAATAATAAAAGAGTTTGATGAATATACTATTTGTCTTCTAAGTATCATTTAAGTTTATCTTCGACGAACGTTTCTGTCTTACCTATAGTCTTACTGTAGACTGATTACATGAGTCTCCGTTTTCCGCATTGAATTGGATGATATTATTGCTTCAAACTGATATGAGAGAAAATAAACTAACTAATAACTAATAACTTGTATGAGAGAAAATAAAAACATCAGATTGAAAGCATTGAACGAATACAAGGAATCAAGTCGTCAGTCTAGTCTTACTGTACTCAATTTTCAAAAATAACCGGAAAGAGTCACGAAATGAATCTTCAACCTGAGAATGCCTTTTAGTTGTTTCATTGGGTAATTCAGTAATTGGTATGCTTGGTATGCCCAAGATAAAGAGAGATGCGTTCTTTAAGACAGATGTTTCAAGGGGTATTTTTGCGTTATTGATCAGCTGACCTTTTATTTCAGAGCTGGATATGAAATCTTTCAAACGAAG
>REGM01000007.1:1407712-1497745 GCA_004194415.1 Aurelia aurita
GCCCATTTTTGATGTGTTAGCCAAATTTCGTTCGAAACCGATCGCCATGATTGCAGATATTGAGAAAGCCTTTCTGCAAATTTCTATTTCGGAAAAGGACCGAGATACCTTGCGATTCTTGTGGTACAAAGCTTCCGATGATGAGAAGCCTCCGAAATTGATACATCTCAGGTTATCGGCAGATCTACTCTCCGTTACGACGAACTTAACACATTATTAACTGAAGTAGAAGGCATAGTAAATTCAAGGCCTATTAGTTACGTTTACGATGATTCGGAAGGCGTTTCGTACGCATTAACGCCTGCTCACCTGATATATGGTCGTCGAATTACGACAGTACCATCTGATACGCATTTCGAGATTGTTAGCACGAATCAGTCTTTGACACGAAGAGCGAAACATCATAGAAGATTACTCGAAATGTTTACGAAGCTATGGAGGAGAGATTATTTGCTGAGTTTGAGAGAACGAGTTACAAAGAAGGATAAATTGAGTTCAAAATCGCAAATTAGATGTGGAGATATCGTATTGTTGTTGAATGAAAAGACACGACGAGCATTTTGGAAACTGGCGAGAGTCGTAGAAATCTTAGCTGGAAAAGATGGAGTAGTGCGTGTTGCAAAGATACGAGTGTTAAGCAATGACAATAGAGTCACAATATTGCGACGTAGTGTGAAACATTTGATTCCTCTGGAAGTTACATGCGATGATGATACAATAGCAAACGATGAAGATCAGGTGGAGAAGAAGCAGACTGCGCAGGAGAGTGAAGAAGAGCAGATAACGACAAAATCGAAGAGAACTGCAGCAGTCACAGGAGAACTAGTAAGACGACTTCAACAAACGTGAGTTTGTTTTGTACATTATTTTCTGTAGTTTAGATGTTTGATCATAGGTATTTGATCAACCCGGGGGAGTATATCGTGACGTTTTGTTGTTGTTGTTTAGAGACCACGCTTCGCTGAGCTGAACCGTTTGTTATGTTTGAATGACACTTTGATGATTGACGTATATTTAGGATTGTGGGCGTAGTTAGTTTTCGTAGTTCGAGATTTAGGACGTAGAGATAGGACGATAGATTTGACTCATGGTTCCGTTGATTTATGTAGGACAGTTTTGCCCCCTTGAGATTACTTTACGATATCTTGTTTCGGCAAGGGCTTTGTATAATTATTTTTGCGATCTTCTCTTGTTTGTTGTTTTCTCAGGCTTTTAATCGCTTCAAACACTGCCCACACAAATTCATCACGAATACAACAAATATTTACTTGATTAGTGATATAGATAGAATTTGTTGGAAAATATCTAAACAGCTATATAAATTTGAGGGTGGTTTTAAAATAGAAAAACAAACCGACAGAAGTTGTTTGAAATCTTATCATTGTTTTCTCACGAATATTAATTTTGATTATACGATTGAGTCTTCACTTAGTTATCACAGCCAAATTGTATCTGCGAAGTCGGATAAAATTTTTTTATTTTCACAGGCAATCGTTGCGTTTGTTTGTAGAACATAGCATAGCCCTTCACTTCTTCGTTGATCTTCATTAAGAGTTCATTCTTGCTTAAGTGTATTTCTCGTGAAAATCCACCATTATGGTCGAAATGAGATTTCAATACTTTGCTAATGAAAATTCGACTTCAACCCTTATTACATTACATTAATCTGTACATGACATTGTGTCTCTGGTGTAAACATTCTTCACAGTGATCCAGTGTTTTTCCCTTAGAAATTTTTCTATGTCGTTCTTCTTCCTTGCCACTTTCTTTGATCTCTTTAAAGTGAATAACCTGAGTTAAAAGATGAGATCTCATAGGTTTCTAAATATTGTATCTGATAATCCAGGGCGTGGCCAAGGAAAGCACAGCCAAATAAAACAATGGCGTGTTTACGTTCTTCTTTTTTCCTGTTTATAGCGCGTGCTGTATAGCTCAGGTCATTCACTTTGAAGACCCATTGCTAACCATGATCCTTTGTGCGCTGAATGAAAAGCAGGACAAAGAGAATCTAGGCCAAAAACGACTTTCAGATAATACGAAAGTTGGCTTTGGCGCCACGAAGGATCATGGTTAGCAATGGGTCTTTAATTGATGTGTGTAGAAAATCAGCAAACCGTTTTCCCCAATGGAACGCTGCAGTGTTGTGAAGAATATTTATCCCCAAAATGCGGTTGCTGTACATTTTGTGCAGAGGTATCATATGGTTCATTCAGTAAGAAACACAACAAAGAGGGGTTCCTCTCGGTGTTACATGGCGTATTTGGAAGCGAATAATATTTCAATCCCATTCATGTTTAACTGTGTCATATAAATAATTTTCTTTCTTTCTTTTCTGCAGGCTGGAAAATTCACAGATGCAAATGCAGATTTCCAAAGAGCTGTTAACATGATCGAAACTTCCCAATATCGCAACAACAAGAAAGTCATCAGAATCAAATTGCTTTGCAAACAAGATCCTAGGACAAAATTTTTCTGAAGATTTTGCAGCCACTACGACAGAATCTGGATCACGAAGAACTTGGGTTTGCTTGCAATTTTTAAAACTCTATTACGACGTTTGGACGTTCTTGAAGTGTGGCAATTTATTGGTTTTTGTGTGTGTAAGTATCTGAAGGATTATTGAGGGTAGAAATTAGATAAAGCTAGAAAAATACGCCATTAATTTATCGTCATTCTTTCACTAACAACTTGCATCGACTAGCAAGTTGATTAAGCCCAGCAAGTTTATCATATTTATTGCTTATAATACAACTTCAATTACTTTCTGATATTCACACCACATGTACAACAACGATCATAAATAACACTACATTCCATGGTAGTTTTATATACATCTTAAAATATGCAAGCAAGACTATTATCGTAATGGATGCCCCAAACCAGGCCCAATAAAAACGTTTTTCTGCCTGTAACCAAGGAACTATTAAACGTGCCTGCATGAAGCAAAAGATTTTGGTGTTTTTTACAAAGTGCCTGAGACTCTGGTTCCTGAGTTCCTGGTATTTGTAGAGGCCTGGGCCTGAAATGCTGCAAATGCTTTTTTTGTTCGTCTTGCTCAAAGTAGGAAGTTGTTGGTAAAAATTGGTGAAGTATGGATTATATCTACAAGAGGTACCCAAATTACTCCTATTGCTGCAGAGTTTTGAGCCTTGATTTAATGATAGGCTTAGTGCTAAGAAGAAAGTTAATATAAGTTACTGCATAAAAGTTTCAGAAGTATAGAATATTTGAAAAAGAGTTTGGTCTATTAACTGCTTTTAATTTTGTACAGGATTTGTTGTTTTTAACTTTTGTTGTAAACCTTTTCCATATTTGTAGAAATATTTTGCTGTAAATCTATTTAAGTTTGTAGAATTCTTGTTGTTCTGTTTTATTTTAAAAAATAGACATACCGGAAAGCCAAAAAAATGATCTCAATTTCTGCGTTGATGATAACTTATTGGAGATTTGCTTTTCTATAAAAGGAAATTTTTCTGTGAACCAAAAAGCCCTGGTCAGACCTGCAACAATTGTTAGACAAGTTTAACAATTATTCTTGTTGAAAGTTGTTCATCGGGCAACCCCAGTGAAACATATACCCTGGGTACCGGTCTTTCATATAAGAACGATACTTTCTTATATGAACGTCTGGTGTCACTCTCCTTCGCAGAGGAGGCCATCGTGCTGCGCGCTCTTTGCTCCTTCGGAGCTTCACGTTCTGCTCGTTTGCAAACAACAGCCTCTGCGACGGAGAGTGGTCTGGTGTGCAGGGTATGAAACTTGAAGCATGGCTTTAAAAGCAGAATTTGTGAGAAGGACGTTTCAAAAATTTTGTTGTGCAGGTTAAATATTAGATTTTTATTAAAAGAAATGGTTGCTTGTTTTGCCTTGGGTTAAGATATAAATGTAGTCTGTCTTCTATTATCTGCTTTAAGATTCTGTCATCCTCCCTAGGCAGCGGATTTAAGTGGGTTAGGTTGGGCACATTATATTTGTGGATTCGGATTTTGAAGAACCTTCGTTTTAACCACAACTGATTTATTTGCTTGAAAGTAGTTATCTCCTGGAGCAATAGTGCAATAGTCGTGGTTTGCAATTTATTTTGTACCATGTTGTCCCAACAACCAATTAAGTTAAGTGCTTGTTGTGTTTTATTAAGTCCAGTATTCGAAAACAAGCGTGCAGCACCTATGCCCAGCTTGCTCTAATATTGGTGGCCTACTAGATATTTTTGCAGATCAATTTTCAACAATTCTCCCAAACTGGTATCCCGGATAAATCTTAAAATAGATTATATCTCCAATATTTGAAATTGTAACATTTACCAGGATGGTCTTGTTCAAAGTCTCTCTTTTTATGAAAACAATCTGTTTGATGAATAATCGACATTTTAAATGAAAGGGCTTAATCAGTATACTATTTGGGGGAGCAACCAAAAAAAGTTGGTTTCCGGCTAAATTTCTAGAAGTTAAACAAAGTTAGGGTTGGTTGAAAATCCGAGAAGTGGAACAAATTCCAATCAAAACAAGTTTGATAAAACCGCTGACCAAAACGGGCATACCAAGATGCTTATTCTGCATCAAAACTTTTCCATAAAATGAAGGTCGCTCATTCTGATTAAAATCCCAAAATCTTATTTACACTTGAGAGGATTTTGCATTACTTGTTAACTGCTTTAACCATCGATCAGATCGTCAACAACAACAGTTTGTGACGTTGCTTTCGTTGATAAATTCTTCTTCGAAGATACAGTATTATTTGATCTCATTGACAAGGTCCTCAGATTGATAGGATGGACTGGAAATGCTTTTCTACAGGTAAGCTTCCTCCAGATTCCACCAGCCACCTGAGCCATGTCTTTTTTAAGGTCGTTGCTCCCCATTGTATAAATAAACGGATTCAATGTTCCGTTTAATGTGCAGAAAAACGTGGTAACACGCAGCCAACGTTGGCTATTCTTCGTGCCTTCTAAAGTATCCTGCGGGAAGTAGTTTGAAACACTGAATATCAGCCAATACAATGTGAAAGGAAACCAGCATATTATATATACGAGAATGAGTAAACCAAGGGTCCGTTCAGCTTTCCGGATACGTGTTCGTCTATGCCAAAACGCTCGAGCATTCGTTTTTTCTTCGAAGGGAAGTAACTCTCTTGCTTTGAAGTATATCGCAGAGAAACTAAGTATCAGGAAAGAAATAGGCAAGATCAGGCCGAATAGCATGATTGCGAGTCGATAGGGGAGACTGTTAATAGGCCCCCAATCACGCCCACATATCTTGAAATTGTCATCCCATTTGAAAGAGATCATTCCAGGTAACATCCAAACGAACGCAATGAGCCATGCAATTACACTGAAAATGAAAACAGAACGACGACTCATTCGCAAACTTTGGCTTGTGGGATATTTGATGGCCAAGAATCTGTTAAAACTGATTGCACATAATGTTAGAAGTGAGGTTGCAGATGCTATAAAGAATGGCGTCAATCCCTCAGTTACTATGCATAAGTTAGAGCTTCTCCTTTGCGATTTTGAGATTTTTGTCGGATCCAATATGAATAAGAAAGGGTAGGTTGATAATGCTGACACGATGTCGGCCAGACTCATGTTAAGTAAAAGGTAATTCATCGGACTTTGCAAGTGTCGTCTGGTTAATACGGCAATCCATACCAAACTGCTGGCTAAAATGCATATTAGCGTTGCAATCATGTAAAAGAATATGATAACAGCGTGTTCTTCAACCGTGAAATACGATGACTCGAACATTGATACCTGTAATGACGAGGTCCAACGTAAAGCAATGATTTCTGTTTATTTCCAATCCAATCTTGATTTCTGATCGCCTAAATAATAGCGTGTTCTTCAACCGTGAAATACGATGACTCGAGCATTGATACCCGTAATGATGAGGTCCAACGTAAAGCAATGATTTCTGTTTATTTCCAATCCAATCTTGATTTCTGATCCCCTAAATAACGGCGTGTTCTTCAACCGCGAAATACGATGACTCAAACATTGATACCTGTAACGATGAGGTAATCTATATCTTCGTACAATGTTGATAGTACTGATCTAATCTGAGTTCTTTAAATATCCTTTTTTGCGATTTCGTACGAGCTTTACGATTTCAAGTGATTCCTCGATGTTCTCGCTACAATTCCTTATAATTTCTTCCACCTATGTTTGGCTGCGACTTCGTATGATTTTTATGACTTCAAGCAATCCGTTTTGTTTCCGTGATTCCGAGCGATTTCATTTGATTTATTTGTCGCTCTTGGTAGTTTTGCTACGATGTTGTATGATTGTTATGTTGTCAGCTGATTCCTTTGTGTTCTCGCTACGATTTGGTATGATTTCTATGATTTCAAGTGATCCATTTACGTTTTTGTTACGATTTCATCTGACTTCTTTCGATAAATTCTTGGCTGTAACTTCAGCGATTTTTATGTTTGCACTTTTTATTCTCGCAACAAATCAATTTCGTTTGATTTCTGTGATGTCAAATGAGTTCTTTGTATGTACGCTATGATTTCGTATTTGATTTCGTCGATTTCTTATTCTCGGCTTCGATTCTGTTTCATTTCACGTGATGTCTTCGCTACACAGCTTTCTCAAGAAAAGCAACAACAAATATTCATGGATTTGTTCTATGCTACTACTATGAATGACATCAACAGGTAAGAAATAATCTCTGTCACGATTTTTCATTGACCAAAACAGATCTTCGCGTCTGATAGAAAGATTGCTTGAAGCATGTTCTCCAGAAGATTAAACTGCCGATTTCCTTTCTTCTTTAAATCTTAACTGATGCGATGTATGAAACTGCATGTTATCTATCTTGGACCTGTTTGATCTTCACTCAGCAAATAAGATTTCCGCATAAAATAGAATTAGCGAATCACATGGCGGCAATCAGACTTTATCTTGCTTCTGAATTCTTTTATTAGGCTGCCAAATTTGAAATCCAGTTGTTTGCTCTTCTTGTCTGTTAGCAGGAGAATACGAATATGAATGAAATTTAAAAAGAACACAAAGATGAATGAAATTTCTTTATGATAATGAGCAAAGGTATACCTTTCATGACTCACGGACTGCTTTACACTAAGGAAAAAAGTAGCCGATGTGATAAATTTAGGAAATATTCCTACCTAGAAGATTATGTTGTTATAAGCTCCAAGAAGCAGCTTTTACTCTGCCAAGTTCGTTTACTTTGAATAATAAGGAAAGCGAGATGACTTCTGCTGTCCAACCTAACTTATACCCCCATCACAGTTGCAAGTTAAACCAGCTCAAACTAAACCGGGTTATCAAATGTTGAGTTCTAATTGGTCAATCCAATAAACCGAATGCATTTGATTGGCTAAAATATAACTTGGTTTAGATAAAGCTGGTTTAACTGTGTTAGTGTGAATGGGGTATTAGTAGCCCCTGTTCCTTCTATTTTAAGACAAAAATTCGCAAGGAAAACGGACACAATTGTATTACCCCCGTTACACTTCTCCTAGACACGTATTGGGAATATGGGGCAGAATTTGATCTGTAAATACACTGCTGCATAAGTACAATTGATATGCCAAATGTAGCATTTACCTCATACACATCATCACATCGTACCTGATATGTTGTATGAGGATATGTTGGGTATTCCTGAATCGAGCAGTTATCAATGGGTTATACACGAATATAACTTTGCTAACTTTTAAACGACTAATTTTCTCTTTAATCTAAAATTTGATCATGTTTCTTCAGGCGACCAAGTCTGATAATTCTATATTCATTTTTTTCCTTGTCGAATTGTGAAACGAAAACCAAGAAATAAAATTTTGGTTTGGACTAAAGGAATGGTCATTTTAATATTTCCTGCTAAATTTAATGGATGAATATAGTTTAGTTTTTAAATAATTTGACATTTGGAGAAAACAAGGTACAGAAACTAAATGAATTTTACAGGTAATTTTGGCCCAGGATTTACGCGATAATCTCGTAAAAAAATTATTTTGACTCGAAGTGGCAGATTAATTTAAGTAGACAGTTTTTTTAAAAGGACGTTAGCTGCTCCCGTTGATCCGGTGACTTGCTTTCTTGTAAAGGGTCAGGGTCAAGCAAAACGATAGAGAGGAAGGGAAAGAATAGCCTTAAAGTGAATGACCTCAGCAAAATGGCGTGGTCTATAAATAGGACAAGGAAAAAGCCTAAACACGCCATTGTTTCTTTGGTTTTGTTTTGTTGGTGCACGCGCTGAGATTATCAAATACAGTGGGTTATTTATAGACCTATGAGATCTCATCTTTTTTATCAGGTCATTCACTTTAGGAAGTCCCAACATTAAAGTATCATCCTGCCATCTTGTCTCGTTCTAAACAAAGTATTTTATTTTATAACTTTCTGCAAATGAATGAAAGAAGACTCTGGGTTATGTTATCTGTTACGACAAACAACAATGTGTCATTTTTTCATCAATTTTGTTGTGTCTTTACATTGTTGTATTTGCGAAAACACTTCAACAACTTAAAACAATTCTTACTGTGATACAGTAGTTGGCTGCCAACCTATCCGTGGTTCTTTTCAAATGCTGGTTCATGCAAATGCTTTCTGAAAACACTTTCATGTAAAAATCTAGATATAACTTTTAATCTAATTGCATTTTATTCAATCGGAATATTTTTTAAGTCAGACTGTGGAGCATTCTCGTTTATTCTAAGATTTCTTGCAGTAATTTATCCTTTATCGATACTACATCCCGTAAACTGCAACGTTATGATAAAATGGAATTACATACCTTAATTTTGTAAGTACACAAGACACAACTCTCAGTGTTTATTAAACCAGTAGGTTTCTCTTCATCTCAATTCGCAACAACTGCAATGAAAACATTGAAGTAATAGATTACGCGATCACAACATAATATCATGGCAATACAGTCAAAGCTACCATAAATTCATATGAATATCTGATGAGTATCTTGAAACTTTTAAACTCTCCTCAAAATCTCAAATTTGATTCTCGGTATCAAAAACACGACCCATCATTTGTTAAAGTCAGTATCAATGATCTTTAAAGTTGTCGATCTATAATCAATTAAGTTATATTAAAGCGAAAGCCCTTCGTCGCTCTATTAGCTAGCAAGATTAGCTAGATCGGTGGCCAAAAGTTCTTGATTTCATTCAGCACAGAACAAGATCTGAAGGCAGCTGCTCATATGATATAATACACTTGTAGTGGTTTTAATTAAACACAATGGTTTTATCTTCTTCAGATACTGACGTAAAGCGATAATGAAGCTGAGTGTCATTGAAGAACAGGCTTGCGGCCTAATTATTGTTTGATTAAATCTTGTGAAGAGTGATAGAAGAAAATGCATAGGATGCTAATGTACGATGCAGTAGTACGCAAAATGATTCACCTCCGATATGCAAAATTAATAACACGACGTATGCTAGTCTCTGTATGTAATTTTAAAACTACATACGGAGGTCTGGTTATTCTTTCAATGAAAGCAAGATGCGATTGGAGGGAAGTGACGGATTGTAAATTGGCTGAAGAGATCTCTATTTTTAGATCCGTAATCTTGCACCTCAGATGCCTCAGAACGCTAAAAGCTGAGCAAGCGATCTTTCAAATACCCGCAAATACTTCCATATGTCTTGTTATTTTGTCGATACAAGCGGACTGCAACAAAGTCTTGCCGACAGCGCAGTGCCACATGGCCATATGCAAAAGTCCCACCTTTAAAAGATTAGCTCATAATGACCGGTGAGTTAAGCCTGTATCCAAATTGGCTGCAGTTAGTTTGTGCCTTCCGACACCAATGTCAAGGTTGTGAACACATGTCAAAAGCCACAAAAACATAATTTCATAAACATCTGATTACTCTGAAGCAAAAACTGTAATATATAGCTAGATATTTTTAAGCATCGTAGAAAGAAATTGACAAGCACCTATAAGTCATGCTACAGACCGGCTTCTTGGCCCAATTTCAGGGCTCATCAGTGCAGCTAGACACGAGGCTGAAGGGGCAGCATTACCACATGGAAGGAAACTTTACGAGGCCAGTTTTTTCTAGGGTATAGTTTTGGGTGCAGATTTCAAATCCGGGTGTTGATCAGCCCGTTAAGGCCAGTTTCCAGTCAGTGGAATTTTCCGAGCGGGCGGAAATTCTTTTGTTTACGACAGAAAATGTCGCTTTGCAATTGAATAGAAATTTAAGGTTGAATGACTTTTGATTGTTTAAAAGTCCGCCCGCTCGGAAAATTCCACCGACTGGAAATCAGCCTTTAGGGGGCTTTTCCAGGATATAGGGGGTGGAGTTCATTTTGTATGGCAAGATGTCTGTATCTGTTTGTACATTGTTTCGCATCAGAATACAAACTTCCAAAAGAAATTATAGCAATGAAAATATGGGCCATTTGAGTATTCTTTGCGAGACAGGCTAATTCTGAATATTGGGGGAGGGCCTAGGCCCGATGAAGTGAAGTGAAGTTGCGTTTTTTAGCGCCAAGCGCTGGGATCGCAGAAGTAGGGAAGACCTAATCGAGTCCGCGACCCCTTGTCATGACGCTCAAATGGTGGGGCTCTACCTGGGATCGAACCCTGTCCGCCTGACTGTTCTGGCTGCAAAGTTAGAGGATTACGCCACTGCGCCACAACGCCTTCACCACAACACCGATTGTAAACATGTGTTGTAACCAACCATGGTTTTTAATCACATGATGATGTGAATAGATGGTGGGTATTTTTAGTGTATAAGATGATATTTTAATGTTATATTGTATTTGCCAAGACACTTTAATCAAAACATATCATACACTACAAAAAATATGGAGCAAGGATACATATTTCATTTTCAGTTTCAAATTACATAAGGAGATAGGACTTCAGCATCAAGCTCTCCACTAAAATTGCTATAACATAATATCTAATATCTACCAGGTGTCTCAGAAACAAGCACCCTCGTGTTAGCCTGCGCGCAGCCTAGGAGTGTTGAGGCTGCGCGCAGGCTACCTCGTGTGCGTCATTGCACTGTAAACATAAAAGCATTATCGAAAGTAGCTGGCAATGAATGTAATCTAGAGACTGCAACTTAGACTTTGATACAAACCCCGTGAAGATCGGCCAAGAACTCGCCAATTTATCCTACTTCAGCTTGGAAAGCAGGTGATTGTTGAAACCAGAGCTTTGGTGAGCAACAACGAGCAAATTTATAGAAAATGCATTAATTCGAATGAAAATTGCTTCATCGCTAATATCAGAACTCCCAAACCCTTTCTACAACATGCGAGCAGAACAGAAGGATAAGAATTGTTCTCGTTTTTTATACTGAAATGTCAAATTTACATCTATTGTCTAGATCATTGATTATTTTTATCATTGATCATTGATCATTGATTAACTCTATATGACATATAATAACACCCACAAATTTATGTGAGAATTATGATCCTTTAAAAACCTTGCAATTATTAAAATCAAATTCGCTGCATAAACTCTTAAATTCAATATTAAATACCCAATAGTGGCAAATGTTCAATAATGCAAAATGTCTTCTATTAAATACAACAGTGAAACGTTTACACTCAGCTGGAAGGGCCTGGAAGGCTTCCCAAATTTCACACCACTTAACGGAAAATCTTAGTTGGGAAATGAAAATCTTAAATCGAAAATCTTGTTCGCATTCAGTACTACATGAATTATACCGTGGACTTTTCTTTAACAGCTTGCACATGAATTGCGGCGGAGCGAGATTGCGGGGGAGATTGCTCACACCTTGATAGGCTATTGGTTTGTATTTGATGTGATATGCTTGTCCATTGTCTTCTTCCAAGCTTTTTGGAAACAATTTACTTCATTGGCGCATTGGATTTTTTATCACCAAATATTTTATTTGTTGCAGTCCTTGCGACCCTGTTTAGCAGCTTTTTAAAACGATGTATTTCCTTGCTGCCATAGCCCATAACAACCCCAACAAGTGCAACAGTATCAAACACGTGGTAAGTCAAATCCAAATTTTTAACATTTAGGAACAATCTATTGCCTTTTAACCAAAAGTCAAGACATGAGATCTTTGTTTATATACCTAGCTTCTTCGTTCAGCAGAGTGCAATTCTTGGATTTTGAATACACAGTCCCATATTATCAGTATTTATGGATGTGGTGGGAAGTGCGTTTTAGAGATCATTAATATTTGTATCATCATCATCATCATCATCATCATCATCATCATCATCATCATCATCATCATCATCATCATCATCATCATCATCATCATCATGATCATCATCATCATCAGCATTAATTTATTTTACATAGGCTACTATATTAAAAAGAAAGAACAGCTAAATTACCGCTAATTTAGGCCTACTTACTTTTTGGCCTACTTTGTATAAGGAATAGGAGTGGGCCTAGGCACGAATCTTGAGAAACTCCAACGATATTATGCTCAGATTTTAAGTCGACACAATTTACCCTACAACACTGCCTCCTATTTGGTAGAGAGACACAAACCAATCGAGAACCCTATCTAGAACGCCATGGTGTTACAAGTTTTTGAAGAGAATTTGATAGTCGGCTGTATCAAATGCCTTGTCCAGATCTATGAAAACCATTCCCATCCCATCATATATCTCATGTCCAGCCCACTGTAACAGTCGTATGTATAGTATGTTAGGCACGTAACAATGGAAAGAAGCTCCTAAAAGCCAGATTGATCCGCAGGTAGCCCCCTTATAAAGTAGCAGAAACCAAACGAATAAGAAATGGACGAAGTGCGTTTTTCTCCTCCGCTCTTTTCTTTCTCCTCCGCAAAACGCGCATCGTTCATCTTTTATTGTTCCTTCGCAGATGCCGCGCTTCGTTTATTTCTTATTCGTTTAGTTTCTGCTACTTTATAAGAGGGTTCCCTGTGGTATTTTTGGCCTAATACGCTCATTTTTTTGCTTGTAAGAAACTTGGCTCTAAACTTTGTGGTACGGTTTCTTAACTAACTGCTCATTTCTTATAATAAACGTCTCTTTTAGAGTTTCTTAATTTTCATAAAAATTGAATTTCATTTCTTAATTTTCTGGAAGAGGCCCTCTACTACATTTTCTTAGGAGCGGTTTCTTATAAAAGAGATTGAATGTATCTGCATCGATTCTGCGAAACTTATAAACGAGATTTCACTCGTTTCTTTTGTAGGGCAATCAATGGGAAAAGTTTTGCTCAAGCTCGTTTGAAAGCAGAGAGATAAAAATCACAGCATGAAATAATTCTAAATCCGAAATCTTTAAACAACACCGCCCCTGTAGTTATTCTAAATCGCCCTTGTTCTCTATCGCCCTTGTTGCCATGTTGCTGCACATCGCCCCTGTTAGTCTAAATACGTAGCTTGTAGCTACCTGTGATGACTGCGACTGAGACAAAACACGTAAGGACAAGAACATTTCGTAAGGAATCAAAATATTGACTTTCTAGATTTCAGACATGTGTTGATATACTTAATGGAAAAAAGTTTGAATCTTAGTTTACCAATGGCACCTGTATCCAGCTTTATCTTTGTCAAACCTCTGTAAATAACAACCCGCAGGACGAGACAATTTTGCACGAGATCCAGAAATAAAAAGCTTCTATTACAAGCTGTTGAACCAACACAGTTGTTCTATGTTGCAACTCCGCTTCACTTTGCAGATCGACACACAGGGTGTTCCAAAATGATGTATCGGCGTTTGCCGAACCGTAAAATACTGAATTATGCACCGATTTGAATGAAATACCAATCGTTTCGAAGGAAAAAGGCTAATTTAGATTGATTGATTGATTGATTTCACATTTTTAAGGAGGGTAACCCTTCAGCAAATGCTGATTTTCAAGGGGCCCTCCTAGATGGAGAGTTAGATGGAGATTTAGATGGAGAGATTCATTGCAGCAAATTCAGTCATATCGATCTAGAGTTATAGCAAGTTTACTTGGAAGTTATTTTATTTTTGAAAAGTTTTGAGAAAAGCTACAAATTTCAATCAAAATTTGTTCCATTTTCAGCTTTAAACTTTAATAAGATAAAAATTGCATCAACTGTCTTCTTAGGAACTTAAATAAGGAACCCATATGCGTTTAGATGCACGAGGCACATAATTTGTCATTATGTTTTGCTCCTTGGAGGATGACCATGACCGTTTTAATTTTTTAAGCTGAAACCTGGAAAAGTGTTATCGAAATTTCAGAAATATTTAGCTCTCTTTTACGTATTTTCAAAATAACTCCCAATCAAAATGACCGTAACTCTAAAATAGCATGACAGATTATAAATTTCTAGATTTAAGTTAGGCTTTCTGTTAAAAAGTGATTGGTATTTCGTCAAATCAGTGCATAATTCATGACGACCAGTACATTTTGGCAAACACCGATACATGGATACATGGCCATAAATCGTTTTGGGACACCCGGTGGTTTGAAGAGAACGATTTGTTTAGCTGTGCAGGATTATCGACTTAATAGTGTTCAGTTGTTGATTCGCTTGCTTTGCTAATCAAATCAAATGCGAATCAAATCGCTTAGCATCCCAAAAGAATAATGCATGCTGACTTTGATCAAAATTTGTGTTGATCAAGATTTACAAGCTACTGTAATCATAAATCGTCCAGGAAACTTGGACAAGGACGTTTACGAAAATCCAAATACTTAAAATTCAGATCACAATAAAATTAATTGTGAAAAGTTTGAATCTGAGTGGGTTGTGAAAGTCTATCAAATAACCAGTTCACTGAACACGGAACTTGGTCAAGAAAGCAGCTACGAAATATCAAAATATTTGCTCTTCTCTTCATCAAACAGTCATCAAACACATGCATCGATAAATCTGATTCATTCATATTTACCCATATGGTCTAACCAATATAAACCCGTATCATGATTTCAGTCAATAGCATTTATTTTGATTTTAAAAACAGAGACTTGCTTCACTACAGAGCATCGTCTAATAACAAATAAGGCAAACACGAATTACAGAACATTAACAACTCATAAAACCTGGTTCATTAATCAATCGAGGAACACAAGGACGTTTGCTAAGAAGTTCAAAATCTTTTCAAATCACAAAGCTAATAAAAGCAAGTTGTAAAACATTTGAGTTGATACTGACCGTTACCTACATTTATGTTCATGGAAAACTTTGTCAACAACAGCCCGTTGCATCTTCTTCTACACTCGATCATGAAACTCAAAGGTAACCAACCAATCGCATTTTCAAACCACAGCACTTTTCATGAGATGCAGACCATGACCATTATATTCATTTAAAACATTCTTGCTTGCCCGAGACCTTTATTTCTCTAACAGTAACGCGCCTACGCAGCAAACCCTATTCTTTATTCGGTGGAATCAGTATTTCGAATTTTAGAAATGAAAGGAATGTTTAATACGGAGACTATGGATGAATCATATTGGTCTTTTATTTTTTTGAATGGATCTTAAAGGCAGTCTGTCACGCATCTGATTGGCTGCAGTAAAGTTAGAGCTCAACACAACGAATGTCTTTGTGAATCTGTGCATTGGGAACAAAGGAGGGCTGATCTGCATCATTTTCTACGGCGGTAGAAAGTGATTAGGATCAGCAGCCATTCAGTTCTCCTATTCTTTCTATTGTCCTGATCACCCAATCAGATGCATGACAGACTGCCTTTAATCTTAATCATATCATAGATGATCATACGGATCAGGAATAAATCAAGGATTTCTTCATACTTCATAGGAATCTTGAATTTAATTGTTCTGAGCTATTTGAATGGCTTCCTTTCGCTTTGTTCTCTCTTTGTTCATCAAAGCGAGCAGGAAAAAGCGGAGGTCCAGAACGTGAGTTCATAGCTATAGTATATATAGTTGCACGAATACTTACCATCAATCTAATGTCACGAAAGAAGACTTAGATGTTGGCTACNGGGGTGGGGTAGGGGTAGCGTTAAAAGAAACCAATACTTTTGAAAACGAACACAATTTCGCTATATTGCAACATTTTCTGTCAATTACTGAAGAGCTAAACTGAAACTGATGATTTTGGCTTGAACAAGCCTTGAACTTTCACTGCCATGAATAAACGGATATCTATGGAAGGGCGAATCATGTACCTGCACTATCATTATCATTATCATTACCATGACCATTATCATTAGTTACGCACTACAGGAATACGCTGTCGTGGCACTGATTGGATAAATGAAACAATCCAAGAAAATAGAATAAGGCAAGCTTCAATAATTTTGATGTACATCTAAATTCAGTTTTGTTTTAAAGTCACACTCTGATGACGACATAAGTTAGAAAGGCCTCAGTGTGCTAAATCTTCTCGTTTTTTTTGCATCCGAACCTCTTTCATATAAATTCAGGAAGTTGATAACAATCTGACTCCCTTTAAGCAAGGAAGAAAGCACGATCAAGAGCATAAAGGGTTGGTAAATATCTAAAGGCCAGATCTTTTGTTAGTGATTTCATCCTAGTAACTAGCCGATCACATCACATCCACGACAGTGTGCCTTTAAACATTACGAAATGATATTCAATTCAATTCAATTTTATTCGAATTTGATACGAATCTACTGTGCAGACTGAGCATTTTGAACATCTCCAAAGAATATCTAACCACATGGCCAAAAAAGATAAGTTGACCCAGCAAACATTTCTTACTACTAAAGGACTTAATAAGATTCTAGGACCACCCGTAGTGCTGCTTAAAATATTGACAAAAATGTGCTGGAATTGGCAATTATCAAAACTGCGTAGTTATTAGAATAAAACAATAGTCTTATCTTGTTATAAAAATTCAAGATCACAACAAAATAATGTAGATACAATCTTTAAAACCTAGTTGAAACAATTTTGAGTACGAAAATAAAAGCTACCTAAATTTTATTGTCGTTTCTCTGCAAAAAACAAAAGGTTGTTGATCTTCAAAAAGTGGATAGCTGCATAGGTGGATGGGATGAGTTGGGGCCTGTCTTGCATCCACTTCAGCGATGCAGAATACACACTTAAACGTGCTGCTAAACAAGGTCGTGTAGTTAACTATATCCTTTGCGCAAACTAATGTTATAGTTAATCCAACACAATGATCAGTAGGCCCGAAAATTACAAATCGGCTAAGGACAAACTAGACAAGGTCGTCACTCTGCTATCCATCTTTAACATTTAGCTACATTATTTTGCAGATTGTAAACAAACTGCACAGACAACTTTGGTTTTATTTGAAATCGTATGGACTGGGATTCTATGGACAGAAAACAGGATTTCATAAAATGGGACGGGGGACAGCAACAAAAAAGAAACAAACCAACAATGTCCTGTTGGTCACATATTATGTACCTCTCCAAGAAACGCATCTGCAATTTTAAAGTGTGTTCAGAAAATATGATCTCAAGTCAATAATCAGGACCCTCATGTGTATATGTGAAGTGAATTATATGAAAATAAAATTACCTCTTCCCCCTTTTCAAGCTTTCTGTTGGAAATGATGATTATTTTTGGCATTTTCTCGATCACAACAACTTCAGCAACACAATTTGGCTGTAAGAGTAATAAGATTTCAAAAAGTGCGACTGGTCATGGTCTGAATAAAAAACTGCTCGGTGCACGAAACATGACTCACGGAACAAGTACCAAATAATGGACTTGTCCTTATGCTGCGATGGTTTTTCATAGTTACGATGAAATAATAGACCTGTTAGCTATTCTAAAAAAGAATCTGAATCGAACGATATTTGATACATTTTGTAGAATTTTCAAATGCGCACAAAAGTGATAGAAGCTGTAACGCCACTCAATCGAACCTTTCCTATCAAAGTGTGTAAAAATTGTTCGATCCAGACTCTTTTGCAGAATAGCGAAAAGGTGTATTACTTGATAGCTGAGAGGTCAACAAAAACAGTTTGAAACTCATTCGCCATTGTTTTAATTGCTAATATGTTAATGGATTAGGTTTCATAAAGTTTACACATTGCTATGGCTCAATTATGTATCAAATTCTTAATTTTCTAAAATCAGTCTCACATATATCTCAGGCAAAAATATCAGCGATTAAAAACAATGAAAGAGTTTTGCTTGATCACAAACCTCATCTGACATCAAATGTGAGACGGATGGTAGATGAACCCTACAACTAATGCTAAATTTAGAACACTTTCAGTCAATGTCAACAGACCGGTACTTATGTATGGCTTAAAACGTTTGTAGAAGCGACCAAGAGAATTCCTAAATGAACAACAGATGGATCTGTTTATATAACCGCGCTAATGACTCTACTCAACTACCACTTCCACTGTAATGCCTAAGTTTTGTCGAATTTTGTTTTCGTAGGCTAAAACAGAAGTCGTTTTTCTCAGATTATTCAGAATCGCTAAGTGCCTTAGATCGCATTTGGTTTGATTTGATGTTACAATCAACAGAATTTTGGATAAAAAATTAACAAGCAAGGGACACGTTAGAGATATTCAACATATAAGATCAGTTTTGAGACCATATGTAACAAACTGGTCAAAATATTGCGACCATCTTTAACTAAATGGCCCATAAGAAACTTACGTCACAAGAATGATTGATGTATCTTGCTGGTCCACCTGTCATCGTTGCATCAATAACTGTATCGGAATCCACTCTGAACATGTAAACTCCCCGATTCTAGTAAAATAATGAAACATTTTTCAAATTTATTACAGAAAATAATGTAAAGTTGAGCCTTGATCAGTCGAACAAGGTTTAAGGACTCTATGTCACCCAACAAAGGAAAATTTCGCATCCAAGGATAATACAGACCCTTCTCTATTGCCCAAGGCACTTGTTGGGGTTTTCAGTACACAGGAAATACAGAAAATTCCTTGCACGTGCTTAAATAAAGGAGAAAATAATTTTGTTGACGACAAAGTTTGTTGGGTGACACAGGGAATTCGGCTGAGATATCTCGAACGATGTAACAGTTCCCTTTTCGCTGTACGGGTTCGCTTTATTGAATTTTTGTAGTTGTTTGTTTATTTATTTGTTATTCAGTTGCATGTCTTTACTTTATGTAATGGCCGCGGGGCAGTCATGGTCTTTTGCTCCCCGTGGTGTCGTCCTTGTAGTGTTGTAAAGTAATTCATATGTAGTGTCTTAAGTAGTCTGTTCTGGTAAAAGTTTTAATTGAATACAAAAAAAAATTGACGAGCCAAAATAATTAAAAATGAAGTTAGAAATAAAACATTTTACGAAACCAACAAAAACCTGAAATTTTGAAGCATTCCTGACGTAAATCGTAGGAAGGTCATCGTAAAAATGGCACTAATTGGCAACTGTGATGGAGCACACCCCTTTTTAGAAACAAATAGCTTGGGATGGACAAAATACGTATATTGTCGTTGAACATATGCATATGAAATCAAAAACGTAACAAGCTTGTGTGCAACTCAGCGGTTTCTGTCCATATCTTTGGTTTCTGTTCATATCTTTGATGATAACTATCAATTGATAATGCGAATTCACAACAAGATTTAGAAATGATAATTTAAATCCTTTCAGTGTTGTCAAACCGACGAGTTCTATCTTATCGAAGATCAACACGCAAATAAACTAACAAGACAGATATGACAGTCGTACGTAAATACTGTTAGGCCTATGTCAAAGTTTCGTTTTAGAACGATCGTTATGATCAGCAAGACGATAATCAATACGCATTTTGTATCAATAAGCTCCACTTCTTATTATTCTTCACATAAATCGTGTTTCAATACAACAAAAAGTGCTTATCATTTTCCCCAGGGCATTGACATAGCCGGAAAATTTCAGTCATGTGAGTTCCAGTCTTCTGACCGTTCAATTAATCACAGCTAGGTTCAATGTTGGGGGGATGACGTCTATCAAAGCTATTGCATATATACTTAAAGACTTGTTACATTCGTCCCAATATTTACGCTTAATTCTTTTTTACGGCACAATCAATGGTAAAGAAATATGCTACTGCGCAGGAGAATAAATTTCAGTTCGTTAAAACACTGGGACTCATGACTTCTAGGCAGAATTTTTACCCGAGATTCGTTCTAGTGCTGTACGGCTGCAATTTCAGTCTATATTCTCTAGACTGCCCAACCTTAAACTCCTCGGGAATTTTTTTTCTGGTCCAGTTTGAGCAATAACAATTCAATTCAATACTAGGGTAAATAGAGGTACTGTTGTTGCTGTTGTTATCAATTTGCTATAACTTGGATAATTCTGTAGTGAGTCTAATTTATACTTACACTGTTCTCGTAAATTCGTTCTCGTTTGTTTGCAACTTCATTTCGAATTATTGATCCAATATACTCAATGATCATTGTGTTCTAAAATGCAATAAAATATTAGGATAAATAAAAAGTTTGATACCAAAACTGATTAATTGAAACACTTTAACGTTTGTTCTTTATTTTGTCCTCAGGTCTGTGTTCNTAGGGAAATGAGTCATAGTTGTAGCGTTATCAGTTCAGTCAAAGAGCGAAACTACGACATGTCTTGAGTCTAACTCTTTTGCAGAATAGCGAAAAGGTCTATTGCTTGATAGCTGAGAGGTCAACAAAAACAGTTTGAACTCATTCCCTATTGTTTTAATTGCTAATATGTTAATGGATTAGGTTTCATAAAGTTTACACATTGCTATGGCTCAATTATGTATCAACTTCTTAATTTTCGAAAATCAGTCTCACATATATCTCGGGCAAAAATATCAGCGAATAAATAAAAACAATGAAAGAGTTTTGCTTGATCATCAAATGTGAGACGGATGGTAGATGAACCCTACAACTAATGCTAAATTTAGAACATTTTCAGTCAATGTCAACAGACCCGTACTTATGTATAGCTTAAAACGTTTGTAGAAGCGACCAAGAGAATTCCTAAATGAACAACAGATGGATCTGTTTATATAACCGCGCTAATGACTCTACTCTTAGAGCTCAACTACCACTTCCACTGTAATGCTTAAGTTTTGTCGAATTTTGTTGTCGAAGGCTAAAACAGAAGTCGTTTTTCTCAGATTATTCAGAATCGCTAAGTGCCTTAGATCGCATTTGGTTTGATTTGATGTTACAATCAACAGAATTTTGGATAAAAAATTAACAAGCAAGGGACACGTTAGAGATATTGAACATATAAGATCAGTTTTGAGACCATATTTAACAAACTGGTCAAAGTATTGCGACCATCTTTAACTAAATGGCCCATAAGAAACTTACGTCACAAGAATGATTGATGTATCTTGCTGGTCCACCTGTCATCGTTGCATCAATAACTGTATCGGAATCCACTCTGAACATGTAAACTCCCCGATTCTAGTAAAATAATGAAACATGCTTCAAATTTATTACAGAAAGTGATGTAAAGTTGAGCCTTGATCAGTCGAACATGGTTTAAGGACTCTGTGTCATCCAATAAAGGGAAATCTCGCATCTAAGGATAATACAGACCATTCTCTATTGCTCAAGGCACTTGTTGGGGTTTGCAGTATGCAGAAAATACAGAAAATTCCTTGCACGTGCCTAAATAAAGGAGAAAATAATTCTGTTGACAACAAAGTTTGTTGGGTGACACAGGGAATTTGGCTCAGATATCTCGAACGATCTAACAGTTCCCTTTTCGCTGTACGGGTGCACTTTATTGAATTTTTGTAGTTGTTTATCTAGTTGTTATTCAGTTGCATGTCTTTACTTTATGTAATGGCCACGGGGTAGTCATGCTTTTTGCTCCCCGTGGTGTCGTCCTTGTAGTGTTGTAAAGTAATTTATATGTAGTGTCTTAAGTAGTCTGTTCTGGTAAAAGTTTTAATTGAATACAAAAAAACATTGACGAGCCAAAATAATTAAAAATGAAGTTAGAAATAAAACATTTTACGAAACCAACAAAAACCTGAAATTTTGAAGCATTCCTGACGTAAATCGTAGGAAGGTCATCGTAAAAATGGCACTAATTGGCAACTGTGATGGAGCACACCCCTTTTTAGGAACAAATAGCTTGGGATGGACAAAATACGTATATTGTCGTTGAACATATGCATATGAAATCAAAAACGTAACAAGCTTGTGTGCAACTCAGCGGTTTCTGTTCATATCTGTGGTTTCTGTTCATATCTTTGATGATAACTATCAATTGATAATGCGAATTCACAACAAGATTTAGAAATGATAATTTAAATCCTTTCAGTGTTGTCAAACCGACGAGTTCTATCTTATCGAAGATCAACACGCAAATAAACTAACAAGACAGATATGACAGTCCTACGTAAATACTGTTAGGCCTATGTCAAAGTTTCGTTTTAGAACGATCGTTATGATCAGCAGGACGATAATCAATACGCATTTTGTATCAATAAGCTCCACTTCTTATTATTCTTCACATAAATCGTGTTTCAATACAACAAAAAGTGCTTATCTGGGCATTGACATAGCCGGAAAATTTCAGTCATGTGAGTTCCAGTCTCCAGTCTTCTATTGCATATATACTTAAAGACTTGTTACATTCGTCCCAATATTTACGCTTAATTCTTTTTTACGGCACAATCAATGGTAAAGAAATATGCTATTGCGCATGAGAATAAAATTCCAGTTCGTTAAAACACTGGGACTCGTGACTTCTAGGCTGAATTTTTACCCGAGATTCGTTCTAGTGCTGTACGGCTGCAATTTCAGTCTATATTCTCTAGACTGCCCAATCTTAAACTCCTCGGGAATCATTTTTCTGGTCCAGTTTGAGCAATAACAATTCAATTCAATACTAGGGTAAATAGAGGTACTGTTGTTGCTGTTGTTATCAATTTGCTATAACTTGGATAATTCTGTAGTGAGTCTAATTTATACTTACACTGTTCTCGTAAATTCGTTCTCGTTTGTTTGCAACTTCATTTCGAATTATTGATCCAATATACTCAATGATCATTGTGTTCTAAAATGCAATAAAATATTAGGATAAATAAAAAGTTTGATACCAAAACTGATTAATTGAAACACTTTAACGTTTGTTCTTTATTTTGTCCTCAGGTCTGTNATTGGCAACTGTGATGGAGCACACCCCTTTTTAGGAACAAATAGCTTGGGATGGACAAAATACGTATATTGTCGTTGAACATATGCATATGAAATCAAAAACGTAACAAGCTTGTGTGCAACTCAGCGGTTTCTGTTCATATCTGTGGTTTCTGTTCATATCTTTGATGATAACTATCAATTGATAATGCGAATTCACAACAAGATTTAGAAATGATAATTTAAATCCTTTCAGTGTTGTCAAACCGACGAGTTCTATCTTATCGAAGATCAACACGCAAATAAACTAACAAGACAGATATGACAGTCGTACGTAAATACTGTTAGGCCTATGTCAAAGTTTCGTTTTAGAACGATCGTTATGATCAGCAGGACGATAATCAATACGCATTTTGTATCAATAAGCTCCACTTCTTATTATTCTTCACATAAATCGTGTTTCAATACAACAAAAAGTGCTTATCTGGGCATTGACATAGCCGGAAAATTTCAGTCATGTGAGTTCCAGTCTCCAGTCTTCTATTGCATATATACTTAAAGACTTGTTACATTCGTCCCAATATTTACGCTTAATTCTTTTTTACGGCACAATCAATGGTAAAGAAATATGCTATTGCGCATGAGAATAAAATTCCAGTTCGTTAAAACACTGGGACTCGTGACTTCTAGGCTGAATTTTTACCCGAGATTCGTTCTAGTGCTGTACGGCTGCAATTTCAGTCTATATTCTCTAGACTGCCCAATCTTAAACTCCTCGGGAATCATTTTTCTGGTCCAGTTTGAGCAATAACAATTCAATTCAATACTAGGGTAAATAGAGGTACTGTTGTTGCTGTTGTTATCAATTTGCTATAACTTGGATAATTCTGTAGTGAGTCTAATTTATACTTACACTGTTCTCGTAAATTCGTTCTCGTTTGTTTGCAACTTCATTTCGAATTATTGATCCAATATACTCAATGATCATTGTGTTCTAAAATGCAATAAAATATTAGGATAAATAAAAAGTTTGATACCAAAACTGATTAATTGAAACACTTTAACGTTTGTTCTTTATTTTGTCCTCAGGTCTGTGTTCGCAACTGTTTAAGATACACCCGCTTGAAACAACTGAGATCCATGCAATCTGATTGGCTAACTGTACACATAGTCCACTTTCTAGGAAGACGTCAAGACTAAAGCCTTCAAAAGCTTGAGAAAAACAAAGAACTTCAACTTTTAAACAACAAGTTTTTCCAAGAGCGTATTCAATTCGAATAATCCAACATAGATTAACGAATTCTTAAATTTTTTCCACCAATCCGTTTCAAAGGCGTAAATTGGCATGAATCTCAAAATGGACATAATATTTGGTGATTCTGTAGACAAAACGTCTCAGACTCAGTCATATTTGCATAATAAAAAGTTTACGAGAGGGCTTTTTAAAGAATCAGATCAAGCTTTCCAGGCCATACAAAACTGAACTTTTGAGCCTTGGGTAAAGAGGGAAAAAGTTAAAGAAAAATATCAAAACTTTCTCACCGCGTCAATATCTCGAGTAGCAAATAGGCCTAAACCTTGAATTCTCGATCTGCTCAGCAACACATAATTTTTCCATTCACTTTTCATTTTTCGATATTGCGCTGTTTTCGAAATTGCCCAGTTGTTTCGCAGGAGGCTTCCTTGGTAAAAATCTTCAGCGGATGAATCTCCACGTTCTGCCCTCTCTGCAGGAGCTGATGATGCTGTTCGTAGTGATACAGGCCTGGAAAAAGCATCTTATTTTGTCATCGTGTTATTGCAAAAGGATGAATAATAAATCCTATCACCATGGTTGAAAATGGTTGTAAAGTATAAGTATACGAGTATGTCAAGTATTAACATACTATTATCACCAGGGTTCTTCTTCTGCAATACAAAAATGCACAGAGACATTTGAGGAAAAAGAAGAAACCAAGGAAAAGAAAAGAAGTGTAAAAATTATCTTCTCTACAAAAAGGAGCTGCATTGCTCTCTTCCTTGTTCGCAGAAAGAAAAGTACGATTCTTACCTGTTCACATGCACATTTCTCGTCGATTCTGATCTCATACAGCCAGATGGATTAACAGCTAATGGCAACTCTGCCATAATGATTGGAGTTCGTCCAAATCGGAAAGAGTAATCATGTACCGTGTCAACTCCAGGAAGCTAAAGGGAGAACAGCAATGTTATCAACGAGTACTGCAATAGGTGTTTTAAATATCACCAGAACAGTAGCAGTATCATGTCATAACTGCGGACTGAAACAGGAGATTGGTAATGGTTACGAGCTTTTCTTTTTACAACTAGGTAGGTATCTTAAACAAGTCTTTTAGGATAAACACCTGAATAAGCCTGTTCGATAAAATTTGTTCGCTGACATGAATGATTCCATTTACAAACGTTATAGTATTGTTCTAAAGCAGTGAAACGACCACAATAAATCACTAACGAAAAGATCCCAACAGGAATTGGAACTGTATCAATAAAATCAAACTACATACCGATTCGATAATCCTTTGTATTGATGGATCCGAGAGACCAAAGACATCCTAAAGGTATAAAATGAATATTATACATTTAGCAATATCGTTACATGTTGGTATCAAAAAAAAGAGTTCGTACATGTCTTTACACAATGAAAGTGATCTTGCTAGAAATGATTCGTAAATCGACGTGAATGATTTGACTCCTGTGCTCCTTTTTGATCAGAAATTTTTCAAAAGTACGACGTGATTCAAATATAAAGTGTTTGCTCACCTCGCCAGTGACAAATTCGGGGAAAATCTTCACCATTTTTGCTTCTTCTCGCAACTTTCGTACAGGTTCAAAAACACAACTCCAGACCTCTGTAAATTAAGATATAAGTTGTTAATGAAAATGAAACCACTACTTAAGCGTGATTGTTTCGATTACATGAAACCATTAAAAACATCACCTTCGACGTGAGGATATGCAAGAAATATTCCTATTACGGTCTATTTCGTACAAGCCACTAACTATTGACACCTCCTGCGGAGAAACAATATTACAGAAACTAATGCCAACTGTGGCTGAAAATTTTCTATACCCTAAACAACTAAGAGTTGATATATAATTATGAAAAATCGAACCTTTTGGTGAACTGCCAGCAAATTCTCCGACTTTTTTCCCGCCATCTTCAACTGATACAATGAAATGTGGATTTCCGTCCAGCTCTTCAACAGAACAAACGTAGGCGTAACGTCGACCAATTTGCTCGTTGCTCCAATATAATCTCGTCGTCTTAAAGCCAACCTATAGGAAATAAGGTAAAATTCTTGAGAATTGCAGCAAAATGCAATTGTTGGATGGACAGTAACTACTCGAGCGACGCTAAGACTAAAATTCTTGAAAAGCTTGGGTTTGAAAGCTTTCGATGAAGGAACAGCCGAAGGAAAGCACAGCAAGGTGTTAATGCTGAATTAAAGAAATATCCGATTTAATCTTCTAGAATAACTATATCAGCAATGACCAGTGACCCAAATGAGTCCCAAGGGAGTCCAAATGAAGATGCCATAAGATGAAATACGAGTCTCGGGGACTCCACAGTTGATTAAGCTTCAAATGAATGCAAAGGTTCATGCCATGCTATTTCTGTTCCCGCAAGTTTCCATAACGCAGTTTCATTTTGCAGCAACAAATTTTGTCATGGTATTAACAATAAGAATAAAAAGGACCCTATTATCAATACTTACAGGGTAGATTGCGTCTTTTGAATGAAACTTTTGCAGCTGATGTGGAAGAAGCTGTCCTAACTCGTGGAAAATAAGGCTGCCAACTCGAATTGTAAATGCTCTTTGATCTCGATCATTATTCAGCTTTAGAAACCTAAAACAGAGCAAAAGAATACATTTCTATGAAAGGAAAAATAAAGGATATAAATAAGGGGGACGAAATTGATAGCGAAAATAAATATGATGTCACCATTCCGATGAAATCCTCTTATGAAACTTTGAACGACAAACCGTATGTATTATTATCTCATGGCATAAGTAAATGGCAAGGGTATCGGCCTTTGTTGATCATGAGCGTTTCCGTTCCGGTTTTGAAATCAAGAAAATAGAAATGCCTTCAAATTCCATACCTCGCTAACTGCTTCGTCATGTCTCGGTTCACATAAACCTTTCGGAGGACGGCATACGAGGGTAGTCGCTGATCAGCAGATCCATAGTTCTTATGTTGTGGGCATAACACGGTCTAAAGAGAAAAAAATGATACTTTTAGAAAAAAGAAAGACGCAGGAAAGTTGCTTTGAGTGAAAGAAACTTTTCCGGTGTAACATGCGTTTCACTACCCTCATGCAAAGTGTATTGCGTTTCAAGGCGGTACGCTTTCGGATAGGGGAACTCTAGCATACTACACCGGCTAAACAGACCTTTTCGCTGCAGTTTGTTTGAAGAATATTCGGCAAATACTTCCGTGATCTAATGTGATTTTCATATTCTGTGCTACTAGAATAATTTAAAAAACAAATTGTAGCTCTGTCAGTCTCCAAATAATTAACTATAGAAATAATTATCGAATATAATCCAAATCATCGTTGGTCTCTTCTCTCAGACCAACATCAAATTAACACCACAGTATTAAGGATAAAATAGTTAAGTGCCGTGAGCCAAGATATGGATTTCGCATCAAATTAACACCACAGTATTAAGGATAAAATAGTTAAGTGCCGTGAGCCAAGATATGGATTTCACATCAGATTAATACCACTTATTGAAATAAGTGATTAGGTGATCAAGTGATTAGGTTCTCAAATCGTTACCTTGTCTTTGAAGAATGCACAGTTTGCTTTGATAGCACAATTAAAATGATAGTTCATTTCACATCTTCGCATTTGGGCACCGATCACTCTAGCACACGTCACAGTTGCACCTTTCCTGTAGCAGTAAACACATGTCTATAATAAAAAAGATGAATTAACGATAACTTCAAATTTCTTTTGTCCTTGTATCCATTCTAAGGTAGGCGTTAACATTGGTTTAAGTCAAAGTGACAGCTTCAACAGAGCCTTTCTTAATTAATGAACTACAAGTTTACATTTTTCAGCTTTGCACAAGATCCCAAGAAGTCTCCAGAAATTTCGGAAAGGAGGTCATAGCTTATATATCTAAATCAACTGTTTAAGATCAGTATAATACAAGCACAAGCCAGAATAAAAACCTCTTTAAAGATCAAAGTATCAGTTTCCTTATTTAGAAGTTGCCTGGGTTCTTAACTTTTAGTTTCAATTAAAAAGAAAATAGCACAAGGCTTACTCAAAGGGGACACAAATAGACAAGACTGAAGTTCCTAGTCCTATTTAAAGACCCACTGCCAACCATGATCCTTCGTGCGCCCAATGAAGAGCAAGACGCACATAACCTAGGCCAGAAACGACTTTAATATTATATGAAAGTCGACTTTAGGACCGCAAAGGATCATGGTTAGTAATGGGTCTTTAGTACCTGTCTCAAAAATAACCAAGAAAATATGCCGACTTACCGTTTCGCGTCCTCTGTCGTATGCTTTTTGCACATTATGCAGTGCTCCATTCAGAGTTTCATAAACTTCAAGAGACCACAAAGCACAATTCAAATGCACCCAAACGTTGACGTCATAATTTATCAACCTTGAAATAAAGATGGAAATCTTCAATTTCCTGGTCATCAAATAAGCAAATGAAGGAATAAATAAATCAACGAATGACGACGGATCGAACGAATTAATAGAGAAATGAATGAGAGACCAAATAAGTGGATGAAAAATGTAAGTGTCAATGAAGAAGCAAAATGAACAACAGGANTAACCAAGAAAATATGCCGACTTACCGTTTCGCGTCCTCTGTTGTATGCTTTCTGCACATTATGAAGTGCTCCATTCAAAGTTTCATAAACTTCAAGAGACCACAAAGCACAATTCAAATGCACCCAAACGTTGACGTCATAATTTATCAACCTTGAAATAAAGTTGGAAATCTTCAATTTCCTGGTCATCAAATAAGCAAATGAAGGAATAAATAAATAAACGAATGACGACGGATCGAAAGAATTAATAGAGAAATGAATGAGAGAACAAATAAGTGGATGAAAAATGTCAGTGTCAATGAAGAAGCAAAATGAACAACAGGACGTCTCCTATCTGTATCTTCAATAAACGATATCTGAAAAAGTAGTCCATCATTCTTTGTCTTAGGATTTTCTAACGACAAACTGACTGACTCATTTAAAATCATATTCCATTCCTTGCTCTTTTAAAGTAAAGCATGTAATCGAACCATTTCAACGTTTCAGATCTCAAGAGCATTATAAAAATAACAGTACCTTGCTGTTCCTTCTGTGACTCCATCCCCAATATCTCCACATAACATGCATTCTCTGTCATCTGTCGTGTCATAACCAACCTTTATACTTGCACCATATTTCTCGAGCAACTGAGGAAAAGATGAACAATTAAGATGAAACGGGTTAATTTCAGATCTGCGAAATATGCTCTTCAAAACGTACAATTTTTCCTCGCACATAAACTCTTTCAATTCTGGCGTTCCCATGGGGTAGGACTTTTTGCCGTAGGGTGCACGAGAAAAGATACTTGCCAGCCTTGTTTTTCGGCCATTTAAGTCAAAGGGGCTTTGGCACCAAAACCTACACAAACATAAAATCATAAAGACAAAATCACGAAATTTATGAGTAAAAAGTCTTGTTTCATTCGCTGAAAACGTGGCGAGTTGTTATTTCCTAGCATAAATTTGGAATTTGGGCAAAAGACCATTCGGATACACCGAGTTATATATTTGCTATTGTTAATGTGTTAGAGCGTAATGCTATCCTCTAATTTGTTTCAGGGTAGCGTTATACAATTTTTTTAAAGACCTAGATTTGCGAAAATATAACAAATAATTTTATTTCTGAAAACAGAATTGTCAATGCTGTAAAAATCTTTAAAAGACTTATTATGTAAGATCTTTAAAGAGTATAACAAAGACTTCGATTTGCAAAATAATAAAGAAGTCTTATTGCTGGAAACAGGATTGCAAATGCTGGAACAAATCATCAAAATCGTTACCTCTGCCTCATTCGTGATCACCGTATCTTTCTTCATTCGCTTTGATGTTAACACGATTTTCCATCTTCTCCAAATCACTGGTCGAGGTTTCTTGCTGTTAGGCTACAAAAATAAATTGTATAATGTTGAGCTACTGAGTGAATTCGGTTACTTAAGTGCAATAGCTGTAACATGATTTTTTAAGCACTTTGAATGAACAAGTGTCTCCATAGATTTACATTTCAACCCTCCTACGTCTATTAAAAGACAAATGCATTCGTATTGTGTTAAGAGCTTTAAAGGATGGAAATATTGAATCGGCTTGGAGGGAAGCCGAATTCAAACTTGATGATATCAGATTTTGGTAAAATACAATTTAAATATAAGCGAACAAAGTAAAATTTCAATCCAAAAACTTACCAAGTGTTGCGTATCCAAATTCTTCCTTTTTATCACTGCAGGAGATCCAATGGCCTGTTCTTCACCTCGCATTTCATAATCCTCATTATTCGATATTAAATAATCCGTATTTGATGGTTCACCTGTGGACACAGGGATCACACTTCTAACTGGATCAATTAACTGTCCACTATCGTCCCCATACAAAGATTTAGCTTTCAGAATGTCAACATTTGCTTGTTTCGATTTCGATAATGAATGATAACTCCGTAGACAAAGCTGCGAGCAAAATATATCACAACGTTCAGTCCCTGTAGTAATTGGTATCCGGAGGTATTTTATATTATCAATGGTGATAGTGACAGAATCCGATAAAATCGCTCGTTCATCTCTACATTCAATATACCCAGTTCCGTGAATCGATATGTCGCAATGTTTACAAAATGGAGCTTTATTTTCGTCATTTTCCATCGAAGATTTCCGCTGATCTAAACAACTAAAATGCACGTCACTTTCTTTGCCTATTGAAGTTGCAGTTGGGCCAACCTCGTTCGTGTCCATCTCAGCCTCTTTTGAATATTTGGGCTTTTCATCAACGACCTGTATGCTTTCTGGCTTCACAGCACCAATTACATCGGTAACAAAAGTAACACGTTCATCAGCTGTCCGCTGGTTATCACCGGACATTGTTAACGTTACTAAAACATCACTTTTCGAGTCTTCACTTTGTCGGTCATGATGTTGTGGTTCCGAGCGTCCGCTTAGAGACTGCCTACTTGTATGCAGAGACGGCCTGATCACAGATGAATAATAAGGCGATGAAGTACTCCGCTGTCTGTCAAGATTATCAACCAACCCAGGTGATTTAGGCCGTTGATTTGGTATCATATCATCGAAAATTCCTTCCGTTGGTATCATCTGCAAACTATCTCGTAACGACTGATTAATTGTTCCTGGGGAAGGTGGTAACGAAGCTGGTGGGGTTGGTGGGTTACTGGACGTTACTGGTGGGTTAGGGGATGGAAATTGAGCGTAATAGTCATTTGCCCCCTGTAACAATGCATGACCAAACACACCAAGTAATGTCCTTTCACCGTTAACAATTCCGCTTCCAAATGGTTGTACTAATGGATACAGCAAGTGAACCTCAGGTTCGCAAAGTGGAAGTTTCAGACTTTTATCTTCAATGATTAATCGTCCAGGTACAGGTGATTTAGCGAGTGGTATCTTTTCTCTGCTACTGCCGCCACCACCGCCACCACCGCCACCACTGCCACCACCGCCACCACTGCCACCACCACTGCCGCCGCTGGTTTTTAATTTTCGTTGTTGTTTCACTTTTTGTACTTTCTTATCAACTTTTTTATTTATACCTTTCAGATTTTCTTGATCTTTAATATTCATTTGTCTTTGTTCTTCCAACAACCTCTGCCTCCTTTCAAAATCTTCTCGTTTCCTTTCCAATAAAAACTTCCTTTGCTCTTCAGGACTCAATAAACTAAAATCAACATTTCCATGTCCCGCTGGTCCGCTTTTTCGCCTCTTTTGTAACGATTTGGCCTGTTCCTTGTAAGCTGGGTCTCCGGCTACACTCACTTGTGACGTCATAGATTCATTTTGATGTAAATTCGTATTACCAGATTGTAACTGCTGGGCATACCCTGGTGGGTAATGCAACGGACTTCTGATATTCGAGTTATCAATATGTGGTTGTATTGGTTGTCCATCAATAGGCGTCATGTCACCTCTCTCGTGCGAATAAGTGCTTTGAACGATTTCCGAAGGATATACATTACTAGATTGACTGTGCAATTTCCTTTCATGCTCCATACCTGCATACGAAGGAGCAATCGGTCGCGAGTTCTCCGCAGTAACAGAGCCTGAAGCAGTCCAATGCTGTTGTTGTTGTATACTTACTGAAGGCGTTTGAGAATTGATCGGTGATATATGCGATGGCTGATGGATCACAGTGCCCGCAGATTGTGTTATGACGTTCGTTGATATGCTGTAATGTGTTGTATGCATAGTCATTCCAGTATTTTGACCTTGCGAAAAGTTCGGACTCTGTATCGACGAATTCTGTCGTTGCAAAGGTGTTGCTTGTCTACCTTGACTAAAATACGGACTCATATCTCCCTCATTAGGGTCTGGGTGTTGGACAGGATGTGGTGGGTAATAAAATGCTGAAGTAGAATGAGCAGGCTGTTGTGTGATACGAGGAGTAAGTTGTTCTGGTATAGTTTGTTGTGATTCGCTTGGAGGGATGTTTTTCCAAGGGTCTGCTTCACGCACATGTGGACTTGCTGTATGAGGACTTGAATCAATGGGTGTCTGCGGAATTTTTGGAACTATTCTGGTCTTCCTTTCAAGCTCCTGATATACATCACTAAACGGATTACTTCCCTCAGGAACAATGTCTACCCTAGGAAGCTGGGCCCGAATTATGTCATGCTGACTTGGCACTTTGGCAGAAGGTGCTGGTTGATGTTGCAGTTGGGCTAGCTGTGCTTGTTGCCATTCTTGTCTGGATATAGCCTGCATACGTGGATCATGCATTCCTTGCGGTTGCCCGAAGTTTTGCCCTTGATCGTTGACTACAGCAGGATGCGCAGTTTTTGGTGGCTCGTGTGTAACTGTTGAATAAGCAAGCATTTGGTGTTGCCTCTGCATAGTACCCATCTGTTGTGGCAAACTGACTGGCTGGCCTTGCTGTAAACTTGTCTGAATAACCATTGCTTTGTTGGCGTCCTGAAATTGGGGAGTGACTGCATGTTGGTATGATGGTGGAGCGGTAGGAGGAAACTGTGCCGTAGTCATCATCTGGTTACCAGCCGCGGGAAGGGGTTGCGTTTGTGGTGGGACATTCTTCGCTGGGATGACTTCAGTATCCCTGTTTGGAGTAGGTGGGGCAGCTTCCCCAATACTTGCTGGTGTTCGTGGTTGGGTTGGAGTGCTTGGGGCAGGAGTTGGAGGATCGGAGGCATCTGCCTTTGTCTTGCGTGGTCGTCGTCCGCGTTGTTTTTTCGGTTTTTCTCTTGAGGCCTGCAATGTAGAGGAGGAAAACATACGATGAAGGTAGCGTCATAGTTGAATATCTGGAGCTAAGGGAATTGGTCTGAAGTTTCACAAATTTACAAAATCTGCAGCTTAAAGAGCATTTTGAGGCAACACTTAGTTAAAGATGCGTTCTTTACACACGTCAATCCTCAAACTAATTAGTGGCTAAATCACTCACGATACCAGTCTATCACTCAACCACTCAATCACTCTATCAGACCATCACCTAATTAATTAATTCATTAACTAAGATGGAGTGGGGGCAAAAAGGGTAAGAGTGGGGCAAAAAGGGTAAGAGTGGGGCAAAAAGGGTCACACGATGTTTGCTTCTGAACCTGAGGCAAAGTTTCCTTGGTTGTAAACTTGCAGCGTAAGATTAGTGTTATCCCTGGGAACTGTGGAATGAATTTGTACCTACGCAACACAAATAGGCATAGATTACAGAAATGGTGCTTTATTTTTGAGTACGACTTCAGAAAAACGTATGAATTCTGTGTGAGTTTTATACGAAGTTTATACATTTTGGGGTATAGCTACAACGTCGGACATGAGAAATTACCTCAGATGCAGTTTTAATAGCATTTTGCATAATAGCCGTCATTCCTTGTTGTACTTGCTGCATATTAGCTTGCATTCTTGCGTGTAATTGTCCTTGTTGATCCAATGAAAGCGTTGCAACCCACTGTTTATACGCTTGTTGTGCTACCATTTGCTGTTGATACATGATGTTTAGTTCCTGCTCTGTAAACTGCATTCCTGTCGATGCCATCGACTGTAACTGTGCCTGAACAGAAAGTAATTTTGATTTCGAATTTGTACAGGATACAGTAAACATAAGCTGAGAAGGTTCACAGCCTTCATGAACCTTTAAAGGGAATCGAAGCATGTAGAAGCCTTAGATAAAAATAGCCGTGCAAATACAATAAACGGTGACACGTGCCAAACCATATTTGGGTGATTGATCTACGTCAACAAGAAATACTGATATTTGATAGGCTAGAATTTGACCGCAAGTGGCTTGAGCCACTTTTATATGCTTAGATTCCCTTTATTAAGCTCAAATTAAAAAAAAAGATTTTCTGTAGAAACCTGTAAACATTGCATGTAAGGTACAAAGAAAGGTGCTACAAAGAATACGTACATATTATGACTTTTGAGAAGCAAAAGCCCTCGTTATTGTATTATTCTGAAATTCACGGTCTCAGAACTAATAGTGTCGTCTCAGCTCATGTAGTAATGACTCCTATTCGATGCGAGGTTGTTACTGGATGGTTGGGAAATAGCTTTTTCATTGTTCTTGTACGTAAAATATCCATAATTTTACTGTCTGTGCATTTTTAAGAACACGTCAAATGAAAAAGCATAATCCAAAATAAGCTCATCAGAAATATCTTAAATCTTGCGTAAAGCATCAGACTCCCATAGATCCAGAGAAATTTGCAACGCTGTAGTAAGACAGTAGTGGCAGGTGGTATTGTCAATACAAAATTTTGCGTCGAAGAAATAAAGTGGCATCTCTAGTTTTCATTGAGCTAGATATTGCTATGTTTAGAAGTTGAATTTCCGGAAATCGATATTTTGTCTCTACAACAGACCTCATTAATGTGCATGAGCGCCGCTCGCAGGCACAAAATTGTTGCTGGCATCTTTACTGTACTCAGAGTAATTTGATTGCAGTCACATTTTTCGCAATCATTTGCTCGCAGGCACAGAAGACTTTTAATGAGGCCTGCTCTACAAAGATAAGAAACAAGACCTTACCTGTTGTTGAACAAACTGCCTTTGAAGTAACATCATTTGTTGATGGTACTGTTGTTGCAACAAAAATTGTTGTTGTGGGGACATCTGTTGTTGACTCAATTGTTGATACTGTGCTTGTAACTGGTATTGGTATTGCTGGAACTGCATGATAAGCAATTGATGCTGATGCATGAATAACTGCTGATACTGTGGTGAAGTTGGAGGTATACCGACGATCTTTTGTTTATGTCTTGACATGGCTTGCGGGTCCGTTTGTTGCGCACTCGGTGTATGAGGTGTGGCATTTGGCGAGAAAGGTTGAGGCTGGATAGCTTGAAGGTGATGCTCTCTCATATCTGGTGCCTGCAAAACACCCTTTATGCCCATACTTGCTGCTTGGTTAAACGCTCCTGGAATACTCATCGGTATTTTTGATGATTCTAATGTTGCTGTGGTGGAAAGATTTGGTAAAAATTGAGGTGGAGCGCCTTGTGCTGATTTTGAGGGCTGGATCTCGCTTGGCTTTTGCTTGGAAGCTAAACTGCCGATAGCAGATGACGTCATCACTTTCATGGCACTGTTTTCTTGCGATAAAGCTGGTCCCTGTGATGAATCGTACAAGCACGTAGGCACAACAGCATGTTCCATCTTCGGGGCTGAGATAGCTGGATATGCTGACGTGGAATTAATTGCCGTTGATGCAACAAGCGATGAAATACTGAAACTTCCTGGGACAGACGTCTCTGTTTTCGCACTTTTTAGATTTCTGCTCATGTTCTCCAATGCATTAAAAGTACTTTGTGTAACATCGCCTTCCTGGATAACCTCCAAAGTGTGGCTGGACATGACGGATGTGGAGGAGCTTGCTGCAACACTCGCTACAGTCGAGGAGTGCAATGTGACCTTAGTTTTAGTTGTAGCGTACGAAATATTTGGTTGAATATTAGATGAAGAGATAATTGTTTGCTGATTAGGGATTGCGATTATTGGGCTTTGTTGGCCATCTTTCCTTGTGGATACTAGCGAACCTTGGCCCATTACTCTCTGCTCTCTTTTACTTTGCACTACAGGGCTGTGTCTTGACGGCATATTTCCTTTGTTCCTATCAGCATTGTCTTCCTCTTCCGAATCTGTCCCACAATGGATCCCATCCGGACAACTATTTACCCTATTTCCAAGAAGTCCTTTGCCTTGGTGATCATTGGTCTTCCGTCTCTTACTTCCTTTCTGACTTCCCTTTTCAGTTATTGTTTCCTCCTCAGAGTCTGTTCCACAATGGATACCATCAGAACAAGGAAGTTTTGTCATTTTGGGGTTATTCACATTTTCCTCGTCCTCTGAGTCCGTTCCGCAATGGATACCATCAGTACAAGGAAACTTTATCTTCTTTGGGTTATTCACATTTTCCTCGTCCTCTGAGTCCGTTCCGCAATGGATACCATCAGTACAAGGAGCCTTTGTCTTTTTAGGGTTATTCATATTTTCCTCGTCTTCTGAGTCCGTTCCACAATGGATACCATCAGAACAAGGAACCTTTGTCTTCTTTGGGTTATTCAAATTTTCCTCGCCCTCCGAGTCCGTTCCGCAATGTATTCCATCACTGCACGGGGGCTTTACATTCCGTTGATTCAAGGTTTTAAGATCACAGTCATCCTCCGAATCAGTTCCACAATGAATACCATCTGCACAAGGGGGCTTAGCATTCTTAGCTGTCCTTGAATTTCCCTCGTCTTCGGAATCCGTACCACAATGGATCCCATCACTGCACGGCTGTCTTCCACCTTTTTGTTTTGACGTTCTCACATTAGATTCATCCTCTGAGTCCGTACCACAATGAATACCATCCGTGCAGGGTGGTTTAAACTGCTTCACAGTTGGGGTTCTCGTATTTTCCTCACCCTCTGAATCTGTGCCACAATGGATTCCATCAGTACATGGGGGCTTTTTGTCCCTCTTCACTTGTAACCTATTATGACTTTCATCTTCGGAGTCTGTTCCACAATGAATTCCGTCAGTACATGGGGGCTTCGGAGCCCTTTTCACAGACCCCATATCATGACTTTCGTCTTCGGAGTCTGTTCCACAGTGGATACCATCCGTACAGTGTACTTTATTTGCTCTAAATTTTTGTAGAATTGCATTCTTTTCAAACTGAACCTTGTGGTCTTCGTCCTCTGAATCCGTCCCACAATGAATACCATCCATACACGGCGCCTTTTTCGATGCAGAAATATCATCTTGTTCTGAGTCAGTTCCACAGTGTATCCCATCTGTACAGGTTGTTTGCTTCAGTTCACTAGTTGAACCAGGGTTCATGCCAATCGTAGGTGAATTGCCATTTGCATTTTTCTCTTTGCTTACACTTTGCACTAAGTTGATCAAACCAGGAGCAGATGTAATAGTGGCAGGAAGATTATTGAATCTATTATTAGGAATATCTCTTCGAATGCTTGATATTTTATCATTGTGAAGGTCGGTTTCCTTTACGCTGCCTACTGAAGCTCTTCCACTTACATCTCTATTGGGTAGGCTTATAATCGGGCTGCTTACTCGGCTTGTGTTAGTGGTAATTGGAACTGCAAGTCCTGAAGGTGGTCTAGATGAAGGCTTAATCAAAGGATCACTCGGTCTTCTTTGAGAGTCAGCATTAGATTGTGATTGGTTAGTATGTGAGATCGCATTGTTAGATGATTCGATATTCGATTCCATTGACTTAACTGAGGAAGCATCATCATGTGACATTACACTTTCAGAATGAGCTGGTGACGGTGCAATGCTGCCTTGTTTTATCAAATTAGCTTTCGGGTCAGTCAAGGGGCTCCTGCTTGTTTCAGAATCTGCTTTAGTTAATTTCTGAGCATCCGCTATCGCTGGGTTTGATTTCTTTTGTTTGTTTTTACCCTGGTTTGAGCTTGAACTGCTTTTCCTTGAGCCCGCAACAGCTGGTGATGGATTCTTACTATTTGATTGAGCCGGGTATATTCCACTTGCAGCCATTTGATGCATCATAAGCGTTTGTTGTAATTGCAATTGATATAATTGTTGTGGACTCATTTCCTTGGCTTTCTCCTCGTCGATTGCGCCATAAGCAAACATTTGTTGCATGTTCGGATGGAATGGTTGTGCAGCTGTGGTAGGCCATGTGATACCGTGTTGCATGACTGAAACAGCCTGTGCGTTAGGTTGGGGCATTGGATAACCATACTGTTGTGCTAACTCAGCCAGAAACTTTTCATATTGCATGGCATTCTGTCCAAGGTCTGTTCTTTGCTGCATCTGTCGACTGTATTCAACAAGAAATTGTTGTTGCATTGCTTCTGGGATTTGTTGTTGATACTGCATTAATTGTTGTACGAATTGTTGTTGTGTTTGGTCCATTTGAGGTCGTGGTGTGGCTGTGGCTGCACTGGGTGTGACATGTGACGTGGCATATACTTGTTGTTGATGCATCTGTTGTTGTATTTGGACAACCTGCTGTTTCTGCATTTGCCGTTGCCTGTAAAGAAACCTGATTCTCTCTTGATGTTGTTCCTCACTGTCTACTTCTGGCAAATCTTTATCAGCGTATGATGAATATTGAACAGGGGTTGTGATTGATTGGAAGAGTTCTGGATTTCTTTGTTGCAGTTGCCATTGGATATACTGTTGCTGGGCAGCCATGAACTGTTGTTGTTGAAACAATAGAGCTTGTTGTTGTTGTTGATGATCTAATCCAGTTGTTGGTTGTTTATCAAAGTTCTCAGACACGACAGCAGCCCCTGGTTGAATAACTACAGAATTTACTGAGCCTGGCTCCATCAACAAACCAGATACTGACTTCATGACCTGGCTGCTGATTGCGGCAGGCACTCCTTTGTTCTCTGGCTGGCTCAACACGACACTGAAATCCATTGACTGGATGCTGCTTGATGGGGTCTGGCCTGGCATTGGCATCGGCACCCCAGCTGCTTGGATAACAGTTGTGCTAGCAGTCGGCTGCTTGTTGCTAATCAAAATATTAGGTTCATTTCTGCTGGTTGTAACGATAGACTCAGTTTTGTGACCGCTGTCCATTTGGAGCTGCGACGCTGGAACACTTGGGAAGCCAGGCGAAGGGAGGCTAACAACGGACATAGGCTGGGAGGTTGAAACATCAGTGGCTGGTCTGGTACCAGTCATTCTCGCGAATTCACTGTCATTGATTCCAAGAAGGCTGTCTATTTCGGACGACTGCTCATGGCTTCCACTGCTGAATGAAAAATGCTGGATTTTCGGGTCTCTTGAATTGGCATCATCCAGTAAGAAAGCGCCTTGTGAAGTTGGATGCCCTGGTGGCTGAAGTATTTTAGTTTTAAGTTCTTCTGGATGGCTGGGTAGGTTTGACGGCATAGCCGCACCGATCGTCGTGGCGCTCATGCCTGGGACAGCAACGTTGGTCGTCCCAACAGCTTTTGAGGTTGGCATACTCTCAGGTATAGCTCCCATGTCAATATGATGAGCAGTTCGTGAGTCTTTGGAAACTGAGGAGTGTGTTAACGCATAAGGTTCCACAGGAGGCAAAACATTCGATCTGTATTCATTCATAACATGTTCTTGTTCTGATGGGAAAGTGATTGATGATTTTCGCCCTGATCGGTTGTTTTCTTTCCGCATTTGCTCCTTCATCATCATGACTTGTTGAATAGCTGGCGTTTGATGATGTGATTGCTGTTCCTTTAATCTTTGTTGTTGTAATAATTTCCATTGCCTCTCCTTTTCTTGCTCTAATGCTAATTTCCGTTTCTTTTCCTCTTTATCAACTTCTGACTGTTCCTTACTCCCTCTACTTGGCTTCTTCAACTTTCTCTTGTCACCTACATTGGGTTCCATGCCCAACGAAGGAGAAATTACCCCTGGAGAGCCACTGATTTCTCCTGCCAGTGTCGTGCTTTGAAAAGGCGATGACGAAAATACAGGCGTAGTTGGAGTAAGGCCTGTTCCTGTAAACTGCATTTCACTGGGTGGCAAGTCTGTAAATGATGGTGGCCTGCTGCTACTGCCTTTCGATTGAGGTCTTCCGAGTGCACTTGCGAAGCTGCGTGGCACGCTAAACTGGGAATGAGGAGAAGCAACCACAGGGGAACAAAGGTTTGATGATGTTGCCTGGAGTAGCAAAGGATCACGGGATTGATCTTGAGGCACAGTCGAGGCTTGTTGTGATAAAGAGGTTGGATCTCTGTGATCAACAATCTGACCATAGTCTTGAGAGTACTGCTTTCCTTCTACATAAGACATATGTTGTTGTGTTTGCTGATTGTAGGGTGACATGTTTGCAAGACTTGACGATGTGGGTTCACCATTGAGTAGTAAATTGCTTGATAGAACATTGATGGCTGTTGTCTCTGCTGTACTGTTCAAAGTAGCGGTGACTTCCGATGACAAATTTGAAGATGTATCGCTCATTTCAGTTGTCGGTGTTTGAGTTTTCTGGAACGGTCCAAGCTAGAAAAAGAACACAAAAGTTAGTTTCTCGACTTTTTACTATCAAGACAAGAGGCATGCCTTTTTCTTAAAATTCAATCTTTTCATTTCTGACATGAAGTCTTAGGAAGTACATTCCGAAGAAGACTCGAGGCAAGATTATCAGATTCCAAGAACGCTAAAAAATCCTTCCAAATTGTGATCTTTTGGTTTTGTGTACTTGGGCTTTGATTTGGTACGTCTAAAATTGTTACTCTTCGATAAGTAATAATTTCAAGACAAAAAAATGATCGTCGTTGTTAGTCAAATGTATCAACTACATACTTTTTGTCATAACACTCGTCTGTCATTAACAGCTGCAAACTGTCCATGCAAACCAGCTGGGCTGAGCAAAAATTAACAAGAGAATAGCGGTTTACATATATTTACCTTGCGTCCTTGGTCTTTTTGTTTCACTCTATTATCTCTGGCACGAAGCTATGAAAAACAAGAAATCGTATTAACATTGTGAGATTTCAAAAGAATCATTTTAACTAGAATCGAAACAACCCTCAAATGCAAAGATTACCTAAAAAAAGAAGTTTTTGCTTTGGTATAGCTCATGATAAAAAACGACCGAATATTTCTGAAGTAACCTTTTGGAATAATTGTGCATTCAAAGATGATGCGTCTACGTAGCAGCCTTGCTTCGAAATAGGGTCCTGTACCGAAGGCATAATCCCATTATAAAGACTTTCACTTTAGTGGTCTCAACATTGCGTGCAAAATGCTGGAAAGAATTAGCTATTCAGTGTCTGTCATTCATGAGGTACCACATGCAGAACTCACACGAAATGTCTTTGAATAATCAATTAGCACAGAACTACTTACACGAAAAGGTTCTCTCTGATCTTGAGGCAGCTTACGCCACAACCTTGCTATTGCTCTCGCTCTGTTTGGCCACTCTGAAAAAGAATTTGACATGAATTGAGGAATTTTTTCACTTCCAACTACAAAGAAAATGGAAAGATCTCATCATTGATCTCTTCCTCCAACGGAAGCTCGTAAGATGCTTGGAAATAAACAAGGATTTCTTGGAAAACATGGACCCTCTATAAGATGGGTAATCTGAAAATGACATCGATCAACAAAACTAGCTGACTAATTAAATAATGACAGAAAAAACAGCAAACTATCATTAAATATGTTGAAACAGTAGCTAACTTCATAACTTTAACGTTAACATTGAGTCCCAGTGGTATAATACTAAATTCTAAAAATGCACGGTTCATTGGGAAAGAAACCCTTCAGTGCAAACACCGCTCAAGATATCGTTAAAAGAAAACCATTGTCTATAAGCTCATAAATCGCTGCTCTAAATCACAGGCCCGCCGAGAGACTCTCTGGGGCCTGGCAGGGGTATACAAACGAACTGGGGCCCCTGAAAATACTTAAAAGGACCCAACAATGATAATTTAAAGAATAGTTTGTTTTCTGAAGTCGGTGTCTGAGGCACTCTGACTCTTGAGGCGCTAAGAGTTATCAAAGGGCAGCTCTTTGGTAGATAGGATGGTATCAAATATTAATTGGCGTAAACAATTCCAGATACTTAATTACCAACCTGGATATTCAATTTTCAATTCTGGATGAACGATATTTGCGTATAAAACTGGTGATATTGTTGCTAAATCTCCAAGCTTTTCATCTTGTTCCCATTTCTTCAATTGCTTCTGTCCATCAATTTTTGGGCTTGATGCTCCTTCGCGGGGCTTTGACTTGATCTCAGGCTCCTCTCCAAAGACAGCTTTAAATGCATCAGTCTCTCCGGAAGGGCCATGCATGGGTTTCGGGCCATCTTTATACTCCATTCCGTGCTCAATAGGAAATGATTGATTACCACGGTACATATCATATTGACGAAAATCTTGCTGACTTAGAGCCATCCGATGTTGATGATGCTGATCATTATACGGTGGGGGCAAGACATTTTCATTCCTCCCTGGTGGGACATTAACTAGTCTACTTTGACCTTGAAATGCAACAGGGCTTTCAACTGGTTTTGCCTTGTCTTTACTATAGTCATTCATAGCTGGTTCCATAGGGCTTTGCCCATGTGACTGGGGTGTTCCCTCTACGCTCATTTCTCGCTCAATTCCTGCGAATATTTCTTCAACTTCATGGCCATCGACATGCGGAAGATCGGCTAAACCAATTAGATCAAGGTCCCCGGCTCGCGCTATTTCTGAATTTTGTCCAATATTGCTACTTTGCTCAGAGAGATTGGTCTTTGAAGGATGTCTGTTTGGCGGTGGTACTATGGGGGCTCCAAAGTTTCGCTTTCGTTGGCTCTGAGTTCGTTCTCCTGAAAAAAAATTACCAGCCTTTTAATGAATCGGTGACCCAAGCATGGACAAAACATTTTTCATGGGAGACTTGTTAGGAATATATGGTATTAGGGATATACTACTATTTCAGATGATATGATAAATGCCTTTCAATAAGACAAGAATTGCTTATAAGTTCATATGACTTCTCGTTCGGAAAATAAAAAACAGACCTTGTAAACAATCTAAAAGTGCAAAACAACTAAAGATGTCTGCAGACAAATCATTTAACTCCCTTCAAATAACTATACAAATGCAACGTAATAAATAATTTCAAAGCTATTGTACACTTGTTTAATGTTTTGCTTTCGCTCCATCGGAAACTAATTTTTTGTAAGTTGTCCTAGAATACGTTGCATGGAGGCCTCAGATAGCATTATGAAAACAATCTTAACAACTCTGGGACAGAAAAGTGAGCTATAAGTTACCTGGATGTACATTTCTTCTTTCAACTTCTTCGGGATCACTGACGAGCATATTCAATGTTTTATATAATGAATCAGGATGTTGGATGTCTTCTGTTAATGGATCAACTTTCATTCCTGGTGGCATACTAGATGGCCAGCTAGAATTCAACAACAAGTAATCATATAACATCCTCTAAATCAGACTCAAATAACATATGGAAGAAGAAATAATAAGATATGGAAGAAATCCGGAAAATTTGTTTCTTGAAAATTAAGGTGAGTTGGGCTCAAAACAGATGCAAAAAATTCGAGCAAAAAGATTTTGAGAAACTCTTTCTAACTATTTACTCCTATTTGCAAGGTGCTTCTGTTAAAAATGGAAGCATTTCAAATGCATTTGCTATAAACTTCGAAAGAAACGCTTATTAAATTCTTGCGATAAGTGCAGTTGCCACCTCATTTGTTCTGTTAAAATTGATCGACCGTATAGCATAATTGAAAGCAGTAGATACATATACTATCCAGTTCAGTTCCTCAATCACAATAGTCGGTGCTTGAGCAAATTTAAATTATAAATAAGACAGGTTAACACCTCGTTCGTTTCACGCCCAGTCCACACTAATACAAGTTTCCGGTGAAAACGCATACATTTGTATCCTTCTTCACTTTGCGTCCACACTAACACTATCGAAAACGCATCGTTTTATCCAGTAAGCCAGAGACATATGAAAACACTTTTCAAAGTGGAGACATTGAAAACGCATACAAAACGTGCCAGTGTGGACAGCGAAAACGATCGAAAATTAGGATTTTGGAAAACGGCGACGTAAGACCGGAAATGAGAACAAGCAGAAGACTGCAAGACGCCTGGGAATGAGAGCAAAACGATCGAAAACGGTGTAGCGTGGAAGCAAATCTCTTGATGCGTTTTCACACAATCGAAAAATTAGACATATGAAAACTCTTGAAAACCATATTAGTGTGGACAGGGCCACAGATCATTGCACATCATGACCAAATGTCGAATTTCTACCAAATAACTGCATATTTATAGGTACAAAAATGAGAACCAAGCATTAGTAGTTGGCAAAAGTGATTATATTATTGCAAGCCTCCATAAAACATCTCATTATTACTAAGAAAAAGGACACTAAAAACAGACATGTAAGAAATCACTCCGATGAAATACGAGGAGACAAGGGGGAAGGGTGGATAGGCATGGAGGAAACAGTCATTTAGTTGAAGAAAATGTGTAACAAAAATCTACTACAGCTAAGAGAGAAGATGAAAGGAAGTGGGGACTCTGGCTACATGCACAAACTTTAAGCAAAAATGAAAGTGGACCATAAAGCTCGTTGGAAGCTCTGTTCGCGCAAACGGTTCTTGAATCAAGTATGAATATGTTTTGGATTCTGATTCTTACCTTCCATGCTGGCTAGAGGCTGTAGCTTGCATTTTGTCATCTTGGCTTCCCTTTGCGATCACTTCTTCACTATAGGGCGTGCCTGCTTGCATTTGACTCAAGGCAAATGTTTCTTTCGAAGATGAGTCTTCTTCCGATGATTGTGTTTCGTCACCAACAAGGGGTCCTTTCTTTCGCTTTTTCTTTGAAACTTTCAGTAAACCAGGTCCAAAGAAGTCCATCTGTATATAAACAAACAGATTAATCATTTTGTTGAATGACGTATTTTCCAGTTATCGTTTGTCGGGTCAACAGGCTTACACAGAAGCCAGTTTATTGAGAATCTGGTTTATGGAGAAACTTTATGCAGGAGAAAAACAGTTCTGCGCAGTCAAAAATTTATTCCAACAAAGTAATTTAGAGGTATTACCAAAAATGAACAAATCGGAGATCTCTGTTCTGAGAAAGGAATACCTATTACAGTAAAACGACCGGCAACGTTTTATGATATCTCAAAGCCACACAAAAAGTAACCACGCCAGCTACGTTTTAAATCGGGCAACATATCACTTCACGACAGGTGGTCAAAATGGATAAAAATATGACGTTAATTACATTAAGTCAAATCCTCAACTATATACATTGAAATTAAGAAAACTTAGTCCTGTAAAGCGATCTTAATTAATGACATCTGCTGATGTGGCCTGAATCAGTGATTACGTATTATTTAATCTAGCATTGCGAACTAACGAGTAGACATCTTAATAATGCTAATTTTAAGATCCGAAACACGAGAAGAAATACTGTGCAATAATTTGAAATTAATCAAGCAGAGACCCCATTAATATGAAAACCAAGTGAAACCAAGGGTGTCAGGAAACCTATTATGTAATTAATAAATAAATGTTTACTTCCCTTGTTTTGATTGTTGTTGTCTTCTTTATTTTGTCTCTCCAAGCCTTGGTTTATGAACAACATTTCAACCGACCTTGGCCTAAACTGGGCCTAAACTGGGCCTAACCGCTTTTTCGAACCTAACTCCCTTGTATTCCTGTGTATGCGCGCCTTCGCAGAAGAAAAGGGTTTAAAACCTTTTCTTCTGCGAAGGCGAACATACACACAGCAATACAAGGGAGTTAGGTTCAAAAAAGCGGTTAGGCCCAGTTTAGGCCCAGTTTAGGCCCAGTTTAGGCCAAGTTTAGGCCCAGTTTAGGCCAAGGTCGGTTGAAATGTTGTTCATAAACCAAGGCTTGGAGAGACAAAATAAAGAAGACAACAACAATCAAAACAAGGGAAGTAAACATTTATTTATTAATTACATAATAGGTATGATTCACTAATTTCAAATCAATGAAAAATATTTGTTCTTGTTTCTTCTTATTCGGATCTTATCTAAGATATGCTGTGACCAGTGTCAGACGAAAATACTTACCACATGACACCGCGACTTAACACGACTTTCACGTTCTATATCACACGCAGACTTTTTAAATGCCAATCTTGTGCTACATTACAACATCCTTTTCGATTTTTACAATTTTTGGTTCATTAAGTAAACTAAAAGTATAGAGTGGTCCTTTTGATCACTTTCGACGGAGTATTTCACAAGTTATAACATGATCCATCATAAATAACCTTACTTTTTGGAATCTGACATTCATATCGTTCTCTTCAAAGAGCTATAAAAGTTATCTTAAAGATTTCTAGAGACTTGCATATTTATATATCATTACATTTTCAACTGCAATAAGGTTTTCATACTTATATATTTGAATGAACGAGAAATGATGAAAAATGACTTTAAAATGAAAATCCCATTAAATTTACTATCAAGAATCCCCACTGTAAACAAATGATTTGAGGTACAGACTTAAAAATAGCCTTAAATAACAGACTCTTCGATGAACCCTCACTTTGCAATAACGCAAACAAATTTAGGCTAATAGGTCTATGTTGTTTCTTATTGTAAAGATTTAAAATATTTTATGAAGTTGAACGAATAAATTAACCACCATGAAACTGAACACAACACAACAGGTGATTTATATATTTGCTAAGGGGAGAAATATTTAATGAAGTGCTTTCTTGGTTTTTGTTTTGAAAACATTTGTACAAGTTCATCAAAACAATTTCAATTCCCTTCGGACAAGAAAGATGGCGAACAAGCTTGTTTTGGAAACTATATGTGAATTTCTTTGCATTTGGAAGAAATTCGCTATTTCCAATAAAAAAATTTGAATCTATTTCGGTTGTATAAAGATTTTGTTTTTTATTTCATACTTCCTCTGCAACGTGACATGACGAATAAAGGACTTAGCTTGTCAATAGCAACATCAAGCCTTGGTTAACTCTCTTTCAAGTGTAGAGAAGAGTTTACAAGCTTTCGAAATAAATGGCTTTTGACAATGCTGACTTTCTTCATCAAATGATAAGGAAGTTGATGACCTAACAGGTGGACCAGTGTAATTATCTCAGTAGCACGTTGGTTTGACGAAAATGCTGATAATTTCCTAACACAATACAATTTATGCGACCACTAGACAAAACAAAACGCCCAAGATGTTTGTCGGATTTGGTTACGAAATTTTGCCAGAGTTTTCGGCGTTAATTGCAACAATCTGCCGCCAGATTGAAGCTTAAAGGGAATCGACATAGTTAAAAGCTGGCCCGGGCCAAGTTAGAAATATAGTCTATTGTATTTGATACTGTTGGCACGTGCCGTTTCATTGTGTAGCTGAAGAAACAATGGGTGCGTGGGCGTTTTCGTAGCCTATTTATAGCGACCACTCAATATAGCTATGTCTATTCCCTTTAAGTCAGATTAATCGAATATAAAAACATGTGTGGAATATTTTCGTATAAAATTAATGACGGCAAACCGTCGGCTGCAAGATAAGATAACAAACCAAAAGAAGCGTTTAGGCCAATTTTCCTTTCAAAAAATATTTCTAAATCTTAAAATTCATTCCATACAGACACGAAACATTTTTATTCGATTATTATCACTCCCTCAAAGCAAGATACTTAATATCATTCCAAAAAAAATTGTTGAAATTTTACAAATTTTCAAGTCCACACGCTGACTTAAAATGTAGGATGGGAGATCGATTCCACAGAACTAGTGCGTAAATGGGTATCTAACGTAACAAGGATAAATAAAGAGAATTTCAATGTAAAAATTTACCGGATCGTTTCTTTTCTCTGTTGATTTTTTCGATCGATTTTGCTCTGCTTTTTTGTCCAGTGGAGGTCTTCCAGGCCCACGCTTTTCTTTCTCTGTCTTGGGAAAACTTCCTTCATCGGGTCTTACATCAACAGACTCTCCTTCACTAGGCTCCGTTGCTAAACAAACAGGCTGTCTATTCTCACCAATATCTTCACTACACGCAGATGTTTCCGTAAGCTGTCCTGATGTTTTGGTCTCTCTTTCATCAATACTCGACAATCTCCCTTGTTTATCCTTATTACGTCCGTGACCTCGTACTGATGATCTAACTATCATACTTTTGATCTGTCGTAACCCATTATCAGTTAAGCTTATAGCCTCAGTATCATGCCCATCTTCACGTTTTCCTTTCAACTTTAGCCCTGGTAATTTCACTTCGAAAGTTCCTTGAGCTGACGTTTGAACAGGGTGTATTGGTTGTCGCTGATTCCATCCACTAGCCGTAAGCGGGTTTCGGTTGCTTTTCGAATTTACGAGTGATTTCGCTCTTCTGTTTGCGACTCCTGTTGCCATGACGGTCGTCGTCGTCTGTGTTACAGTGATAGATTGGACTGTCGTAAGTTTTCCTGTATTTGAATAAATGCCTCGTTCTATTACATTGGTCCACGAGCTTGAGAATATTCCATAATGACCGGTATTGCGTCGACACAGGCAGCAATGGTATACATAACTTGCAGCAAGTTCGGCATCGTCTTCTGAAGCAAGGCCATCACAGTCAGCATGGAGCCATCTAATGTGAAACAAAATGTTTCAATTTGGAATCAATTAAACGCACTTAAGTCAGCGAAACCGGTTTCCAAAATTTTCCCATTGGCTCAAATGTGCTTAGACAGGGATTAACACAATGATGAGCATAATTAGATAGCTTAAATTTCAACTGCATACAGCTAAAAGTTCAAACTAAGTTTATTTCCCAAGTTCAAAATCTATTATTAATGGTAATAAATTACTTTAAAACCTTTATCTAATGAAATTGCAAAGAGATTCGGATGCAAAAAAACGAGAAGATTTAGCACACTGAGGCCTTTCTGACTTACGCCATCGTCTGAGTGTGACTTTAAAACTCTGATGACAACGTCAGTCAGAAAGGCGTCAGTGTGCTAAACCTTCTCGTTTCTTTGCATCCGAATCTCTTTGCAATTTTTCGTAAGTACCTTATCTACCAAAGTATCTAATAAATAAGGAGAAAAAAAACATGTGGATAGCTGCAGTAAAACACAACTACGTTTGTGATAGGGGTCATTTCTGTGCACATCTTGGTATGACAAACATGTCATAAGAAGGGAGCCAGGAACATTGAGAGATGAGGCCAATAGAAAGAAGAAGGGTGAATGAAGGACAGGAAACAACTGAACGGAAGGCAAAACAAAGAACAGTAGAAAAGTAGTGGTATCCTTTGAAATGCTTAAGAAATTCAAATGCAAGTGATTCCTTAGCACAGCTTGGAAGCACAATCTTCGTATCAGGGTCTTAGTAACAATTTTCAGACAATGACAAATAATTTTGCAATTTAACTCAGACAAAGAAAATACGTACCGAGAACAATGCATGCATTTGACGACAAGTTCGTCATCTAAGTAAGTCTTGTTACAAACAGCACATGATCCTTCGCTAGCACATGGTCCACATTGTGTATAACTTGACATCCACTTGCATCCAACACCTGGACTCGTTGATCCACAATTCATGCATTCTACACACCTTTATTGAAAGAAAGATTGTGAGTTGTTAATGTGTTGAAAAAAATGAGACCAATGTGTCTGATACATACGGGGTAGCAGACAAAGGGTGAATATTCTCCAATCGTACATATTTGAGAGGGGGGAGGTGGGAGTGAAGTAATATTGGCGATGAGAGAATACAAACAAAAGAGGACAGTTGAAGCATATAATGTATTGACATTAAAGGAGATTTTGAAAATTTCAAAACTGAAACTACCAAATTAAATTTACAAAACATTTGTGGATTAAAATTCGTCTTTTTCTGTTGAGACTTCTTGCGCAGATGCTAATTTCTAGAGTTTTAAAAAGGAAGAACCCCTGACTTACCATTGACATTTCCAGCCATCTGAAGGAACTTCTTGTAAAGGAGGCTCCAAGCAATAAATATGATAACTAATATCACATCCATCGCATAGCAACAATTTCCCTTCATCTTCATTCCGTCCACAACCTTCACAAACTGTGCAATCTAAACAACGCCAGCCTTTTGTCATGACAACCTTGTTGATCTGTAGGAAAATTTAATGGTAAATAAAAGAACCAAAGTGTTGATAGTCTGGCACTACAGTTTAGGACTGGAAGATGCTACCAACAGGGACGTAATTTTTCTACGAGGCATTCAACCATCCCGAAAACAAAGTTGGAAGTTAAATCTCAAAAAGCTAGAAGCAATATTTTATATTCCTCTTCTATATATGTAAACAAATCGGAACGAAAATTTCCCAAAAGTTTTAACATTACGCACGATTCAGTACACCCTTTCTGGAAAATACACAAGCTAAACAACCAAAAATACACAGGCTCAAAATACAAAGGCCAAGAGACAAAACAAAGAACCCAAAACTATACACCATTATCAAATTGAGCTCTAGGCGCACTGATAGGAGTCATCCAAATCCGATTAGGGTCAGATATCAAATCATTCCTTTTTCATTTGCTGTAAGACTTCTGTTTACATGTATTTAGCGGACAAAGAAGAATAATATTCGAAGCTTAAGATAGACGACCCTCAAAATAACACGGACATACCTTCAAGTTGACGCAATACGGATGAAAGCATTGTCCACACTGAGCACAAGTGATCAAATGGCCTTCGGTGCCTTTGCCAAAGCTTCCACAACACATGCAAATATCCTAAAAATGGATTGAATCAATCGTTAAAACATTTATTTCTGCATGCAAGGGGAAAATATGTACATTTATGATTGATGAATACGCAAAATATACAGTTAAAAAGTCCGAACACTTTAGTTTTCTTTGTGGCAATTACAAAAAACAAATATTCGAAAGACAAAAATCAAGCTGGCATAAATAATTAACGAATAAAGAATAATCCCAATCTAAAGAGGCTGGATGTTCATCCAAAAATTAATTTTTCATGACTCAAAATGTAATTTCTAAGAATATTCAAACAAACAAGGTAATCCAAATAGTTCCAAATAATCGACACCATGCTAAGTAGATGTCTATACACAGTATTGACAGATGGATTTACACATTGTTCATACCTGCTCAATGGAGAACTTGTCTTTAGTGGAAATCATAACAACAGTAGAATGAAGTCCTTCTGGATCATCTGAATCGTCTTTCCTTGAGTGATCAACTGAGTTCACTATACCAGCCTAAAAGTAAACATTATAAACTATCCTTTAGTTTCCTTTAGTTTCAGTTCTGCACTGACCCGTAAAGCACGTTGTTGCATGTAACGTCACGACATCAACATTACCGTGAGCATATTACGGCGGCCGTTCAACTATATCTGTAAGACTTTAGGTACCAAACAGTTTGGGTATATGGTCAACACTCAAAGATTGACTTTCAGAACAGCGAAAAAAGAATTCATGTCGTCGGTTACAATATATCAAATAAAAAAAGGCTCAAAAGCAGAAATGGTCAAAACATATTATCATGAAACCAATCTAATATTTATGTACTCCAGTTTCTATTCAAACCATGAAGTTCTTATTGGAGGGGCACTTGAAAAACAGCTTCTGCTGAAGAGCAACCCTCCATAAATGAATTAAACATGAAATATATCTACCTGAATGTTTTCTTTATTTGCACCAGTTGATGAAGCACTCTTTGTTCTGGGTCTGCCTGCTCGATGATGGCCTTTGTTGTTTTTCTTTCCTCTCGCACTTGTTCCTGTTCCTGCTCCTGTTCCTGGAGGTCGTCCCTGAATAGCAAAAAGACATTGTTCAGGGGTAAATATTCTTCACAATGGAACACCGGAACACGACAAAAAACAAAAGCGAATTTGGTAGTAATCAGTGGCGGACACTTTGCCAAATATTGGGGGCGAGGCAATCGTTTCAGTTAAAAAGCATTGTTTATTTCCATTGTTTTCAACAAAAGGTCTTTGTTTTACCCAAAATTGGGGGGAGGGCGATCGCACCCCTCGCCTTCCTAGTGTCCGCTACTGGGTAGCATTATTAACGATAATACGGACTGCCAATATTTCGTCTTGTCATGCAGGAGTTCTTCAGGGCTGTTGTACCATATCTACGTTCAAGATTAAACACGTTTAAGAAAATGGAGGCAAAGAAACACGACTTTTAAATCAGCACACTAAAGCCTTTCGAATAATTGTTAAATCATACCCTGCATCTAAAAGGTGGCATTTTCTTCTTCCCCCGTCCAGCCTTGCCAGATCCCGATGCTGTAATGCGTGATAAATGTTTATCTTCTGGTGATGGAAATTGATGCAAATAAGCTGTGCTGGAAATTTGAGGTGGTGAGCTAATCGAGTCGCTGCTGTCTGGCTTTAAATCATCAAGATCATGCATTAACGGCCCATGTAAACCTGTCTCCATCATCACTTCGTCAAAATTAATGTCCATTCCTTTTAGATCAAGATCTTCGATTTCGTTCTGTTCCAAAAGGGGCGATGGTTCTCTCACCATGAAACCACTAGCAGTTCGAGAGATTGCTTCAGCCTCTGCAATTGTCACCGTTCGTTGGCCTAAATACTCTGATTCCAAATCATTTGTAGATGAATGAACTGGACTAAGAAGTACGCTGTCGTTGCTTTCCTCTTTATGATCCTAGAGAATGAATAGACTGATTACATGAGTCTCAGTTTTCCGCATTGAATTGAATGATAGCTATAGCTTCAAACTGAGAGAAAATAAAAACATCAGATTGAAAACGTTGAACGAATACAAGGAATCACGTCGTCAGTCTACAAAATGAAGCCAACAAGACATTATTTTATTTGTGTTATACGATAATTTCAATGAAAATAATTAACAAAATGATGGAACTTGTAGTTCAAACGGGGTATGATGTTTTGAGCAGAAACCTCTAATCAAGGAAACGATAAGGGCTTAAGCTCGCAACTTCCTGCAATGTCATACTCAATTCGATTCGAAGTACAATTTAATCAAACAATACTTGGAAAAAATCGATTGCAATGTTACGAACTTGTTCGCAAATGTCCAAAATTTCCCTAGTTGCACGTCTTAAGAGGAAACAGGCAAAACGAAAATTCAGATATTAAATGGCAAATCGTACCAATTTTTCACCAGCTTTTAACAAAAGTCGTCTATTAAAAATACCTTCATGACCTTATATGACGTGTATTTTTAAGCAATTCAACATTTCAATCTTCCCTCAGAATTCCAAGTATCTCCAGTGGACTACTTGCCATTTATGACGCTTATTACATGATTAAGTTAAGTTTAGACATCAATAAAATTCAAACTGCTATCAAAATAATCTGGACGTACCATGAAACCGGACATTTCAGAATCTTCATCATGAATATCAGGTCTTCTACAATTCGGACAGAAATAATCATTGGGATCAGTGCCCGCAATTTTGTCACATTTGTTATGAAGGATTTTACTGCATTTAATACATTGTCTGCTGTATTCCCCTGACGCACTTCTGATTGCTTTTCCACACATGGGACAACATGCTATTGTTCCTTTTTTCCTTTGTTGATAACATCTGTCACACACTGTGTAATTGAAGTGCCAGCGACATGATGGTCCACTGCCGGGTACATTTGAACCACAGTCTTCACATTTTCGGCAACTCTGTAAGCAACAGACAACATTAAACACAAATAAATTTTTCTTCAATGAGCATAATAAACGCTCATTCAATTCAATGGGTCAGAAGGGGGTAGGGCACGGGCGATCTCGAGATCTATTCCTATGAACTTGTTTTGGACTCACTTCTGAATGATAATTTTGAATTTAAGAAGAAAGGTAATAAGTAGCACTTTTCACACGAGAAGACCAAAACATCGTCTGACAGTTGTTCGTCTAATGTGAATTTCGAGACGAAAAGTTTCGACGACTTCTCCGCGTAGACAAACAAATCTTCTTCGAAAAATCGTCTGGATAGACGAACAGATACATGGACAAATCAGACGACTTGTATCTCGAAAATCGTTTTGTCCGTCCCGTTTTCACACCAGACCACTTGTCCTGCAAGACCACTTGTCTGTCTTCTAATGTGAAAAGGGCTAGTGCCAGTGAGTATTGAAAGAAGGGGCAGTCACTGATTCATATTGTCACAAGCACTATGCAATGAATGAATTATGTTCATTTGTTGACATTCAAAGTGCTCACTCGAAGATCCTATCAAACAATACGAAGGATTGAGCACGTGTATCGCCGACAGTCAGCTTAACTGGAAGTTTTATATGATTGAATGGATGGGAGAATTTCAACGTGGAAAAACAGAAAGCAATACTAAAAGAGAAGTTGACTGAAGGAAAACGGAAGAACAAGAAACAAAGAAGGAAACTGAATGACGAGAAGAAATGGCCGAGAACAAAACAGCGAAAGAATCATTGAGATGGTGGAGTTATTCCGCCAGGTTTTGGTAAGTGTCGCAGTTGCAGACTTCGAAAGAAGCTCTGGAAAACTATTAATGGTTGGAAGGCAGGCAGATATATTCTTAAGATCTAAAAACACTACACTTAAACTTTTGTCAGCTATTCCATAGCACTTTCACCATAATAGCTCTAATAAAGTATTCTAATATATTTTGTTTTCTCTAACAATTCCATTGCAAAGTGGTTTCAGCAACAATTTCATTCAAGAATCGTCAATCAAGCCATGGATGAATGAAACATAGGGCATCATAACATATGACAAATGTTTTAACTTCTTTTCAGCCTTGCTTTTCAGGAAATGGAACATAAATTGAATTAGAACGTAGATATTATTAATCTTACGAATGTTACTAATAAGATTAAAACATTAGTATTATCTCAGTATTTCTTGGTTTTGTTTACAAAGTTTTTTATCAAATGCATCCTTTGAGCAAAAAAATTGAATGGATAGAAATAACTTGTAATTTGCTCAGCATTAGGCAAACAATGCACTAATTTTGTTAGTTATTACAAAAAAGGAGGCGTAGTTTATCATTGCAGGTTGAACATTTTTGGGTCTGCCCTCACATCACGTCTGGCTATCTATAAAACATGGAGTGTGGAATGATGGAATGGAATGATGGAATTGAATAACGGAATTGAAAGATGGAATAGAATGATGGAATAGAATGGTAAACATGGAATGGTTTCCATTCCATCATTCAATGATTCCATTCCATTATTCCATTCCATCATTCCACACTCCATGTTTTACAGATAGCCCATCACGTCTGGTGTTTTAAAGACCCATTCCTAACCATGATCCTTCGTGGCGCCAAAGTCGACTTTCGTATTATCTAAAAGTCGTTTTTGGCCAAGGTTCTCTTTGTCTTGCTTTTAATTCGGCATACAAAGGATCATGGTTGACAATAGGTCTTTAACTGCATAAATATATGGTCCTGGAAATGCATGTGTACTTAACTTGACTTGGGCATATAAGCACCATTCAAGAAATTACCGTTACTGTAATTATCCATACCATACAAATTTAGGAGTGCATAATTTCAAATTTGATAAAAAGACGGAATCTTACATAGCATTTCCAGGCAGTTTTTGGCACAGATGACATGGGTGGTGACAGGCAGTAAGTGTGAAAACCTTTGTCACATTCATCGCAGAACAGCATTTTCTCATCATCACCAGGTTGCCTGCAAGAAAAAACCATTTTAAATTTTCTAACTGAAAATACTAATCACTCAGTTTTCATGGTGCGCAATATTTTCTGAAGTAAACATCAGAGCAATCTATGGAACTGCTATGAGTAGCCATTACGACACTATCGATGTTCGATCTTCAGTCGAAGTGCCATCTATTTCAAGTTAAAACCTAACATAATTCCATTCTTCTTTCAGTTAGAAACATTAGCAGCCTCATATATTGAATATAATTCGAGAAAATGGAAGCCTTCAAGGCCAATTTCTGGTCCAACAGTCAATTTTAAAGCTCACCTACCTCAGTAAATTGTTTTTAAGATCACAATGCTTTGGAAAGTCTCACAGAGATTTGCAAAAAAGCAACAGTTACTCATGCAGCACTTGTATACCACTATTGACATCAAACGTGAGACATTTTTAGAGTCTAGTTCCCCATTGTTATCAGTCCATTTCCAAGAAAATCCATATGTCCTTCAACTATTGGTAGCTTGTGTGTCAATGTATTCTTATTGATCATTGGGGATGAAAAGCCACTTGAATGAAAAGCCAAGAATTAAGATATACGAACCTGCAACCCTGACAGACTTTACATTCAGGACATTGCCAACCCATCCTTACAATTGCACTGACAGCGACTGGTGGGTCCAAACACTGACCATGGTAATGTCTTCCGCAACTTGTGCAGAATAATTGTTTTGAAATGTCTCCTGCTTTATCACATAAAACACAACATGCCTCTGAACCAGCTAAAACATAAACATTTTTTACTTTTTATTTTTTTTTGACTGCTTTTATTTTTTGAAGCAAGTCTCACAATTAGAATCTTGGCTGCAAAAATAAAATATCATTACAACAGCTTATCTTTACATCTTTCTCAGTCGAAAGGACCAAAAGTAAAAACGAAAATCAAGGTAAGGAAAGGTGTTCTTAGTTAGGATTTATATACTCCTAAAAATAGATGTTTAGCTATTTCACAAAAGGGTCTGAATTAAGCAATATTTTCATAAATTTTGCAAAAATCTGATAAATTTTTGTCTGTGGACAACAGTGATAGGAGCTCTAACGAACCTTTGGAATAAAATGCATAAGAATGTCACTTCATAGAACCTCCAGACTACTTCATAGAATGCTAAAAGGTGTATTGCAGTGCTGCTGGTAAATACAGGATAACGTAATCAGGAATGTTCACAAACTTCACCATCATGCAAAGTAAAAATATTGACAAAAATATTTTCAAATAAAGAGTACTCACCAAGTCTAGCGGCATGATCAAGATGATCAGGACATAAAAGAATCATGCTTTTAATATCTTGAAATGCTCCACCACTTGCACAGCATGGATAATGGAATAATTTGCTACATTTTGGTATTTGGCATTCAACACTGGCTCCATGTCGTCTGCAATGGCTGCATTGCTGTAGGAACAAGCAAACTAATTGATAAAGTGTTCTAAGAAATTAAACTACCACCTCACAAAACTTTTGACTAATACATCGTTAACAAATCAATGAAAAGTGCAAGTCTTCGCCTTGGTTCTCTCTTGCAATAAACATGTATGACTCTGTTTCACAAAACATTCTTTACAAACAAAATTAATGCATCAGAGAAATCACTGACAAGGTTCTTCAAGTTTACTAGACAGTAGAGATCCATTTATGTTCACAGATTAGATTGCTCTGCATCATGTATGGCAAATTCCATCAATTTGTATGAATTCTACCGGGAACTTGAATCGCAAAGTCTAAATAGTTGGCTAAATCTTTGATAGCCTCAACAAACATTGTACCTAAAAATAAAAGACCAACATGCGGTAAAAAAAATACGAAGGGTATATTACTCTGAAGAAGTGTTGCTCTGAAGATGCTCTAGTGGGCGAAACTAGTCAGCACTGAGAGAAGCACAAAAAAAGCGCAAAAGACCAAATTGATGCCTGTTTTCTTTGAGCAGTTAGGCCCTCTTCAATTATACACTATATGAAGGGTATACTGTATATACCAGGTACAATATTATTCAAACAATGCATGGCCAAGAATAACCTGCTTGATCAAGCTGTCAATTCTGATTTAATCTTAAGTTATTTATAAATGATAACTTAGGAAGCAAGATACTACCTTGCCAATGGCTTTGTAAGCAGCTTTGTCAACATTTTCAAGATCATAAGAATCAGTCTGACAAACACCATCTGACCATGCTGCACAACAATGATGCGCCCAAATACCATTATCCCCATCAAATACTTCTGAAATATCTGGCCTAGTGGCTGTTCCAAATGTTGACATGTCTGCTGATAGATGTTGCTGCCTTGATGTTGGTATTTTTCCTCGCTTTTTCCTTCTTACAGGTGGACGGCCACCAGATCGTCTGTCTGATCTCAGAGGAACGTTTGAAGCACCTGGCGATTCTGTAAAATCTCTCAATCTATCTGAAGAGGACTCCCTTGAATAACTTCCCCCATGTTCCTCTTCGTATTTGAAAGGATCAAAGTCAGGAGAAGGGTAATAGCGACTGATCTGTCCAAGTATCTGAGCCATTTCTGATCCACAGTTGCAGAACGCACATAAAGCCTCTTGGCTAAAAAGAAACATATGATTATGCAAATGTATAAATAAGACATTTACACTTTGAAAGGCAAGAAGGATGGAACTAAACAATAATTATATCACTATTTGAATATAAAACTGAAAAACTAAATTACTTGTATGCTTTGATTAACAAGAGTTTTGTTGAAGTCATGTTCTATTTCGACCAGATACACAAAAATAACCGAACCCAAAAAGCCCCCGAAAGGAACTTGATCTGCCATCCTGTTCATTGTCACTTTCAGCAGAAGCACTGATGCACCAACTTCATTCTCCTAATCTCAATTCATAAGACTTCAAAGGCAGCTATCATTCTCATATGGTCTTGTGCTGCTATTACAACATTAAACATCCAGAAGGAATGGCCTGATAGGATCTTTTGCTAGCTTAATAAACTGTTATTGCAATGAAAATTGACCTCTTCCTTATCAAAAGATGCAAAAAATCTACCGGGTGAGTCAGAAAAAACAATCCCCGTTTGAAAGGCCACTGCTCCCTGGATATCAAAACGATAATATTGACAAATACATTATGTAATGGTTGACATGTTCAAAAATGATTTAAAATTTACCTGACTGAAATCGGCCTCTCCGTTTTGAAATTGTGAGCGATTTTCTGGAGAAAGCCTCTTCAAGAAACCTTCAAAACAGGCCTAAAATCACGAGCAAATTTTCCAAATATTTCTGCCTTACAGCAATGACTTGCACCCTTGTACATGCTTTAGCACGTGTTATCCTCTTGGGAGGATAAAATCTCCGAGAATATTGTTGTTATGTTTCCAGGGATGGCACTTTCATCCTCTCAAAGGGATAAAACGTGCTAAAGCATGTACAAGTCATTGCTATTTAGGCAGAAATATGACGAAAATTTGGTCGTGATTTCATGCCGTTTTTTAAGGTTTCTTGGAGGGGCTTTCTTGAGAAAATGCCTCCTAATTTCAGAAGGGAGTGGCCGATTTCCGTCTGGTAAAATTTAGAATTTATTTGAACATGTCCACTATTAAACAATATATTTACCAATATTATTGCCTCGATATCCAGGGAGCAGTGGCCTTTCAAACGGGGAGTGTTTTTTCTGACTCACCCGGTATACCAGGGCNTAAAATTTAGAATTTATTTGAACATGTCCACTATTAAACAATATATTTACCAATATTATTGCCTCGATATCCAGGGAGCAGTGGCCTTTCAAACGGGGAGTGTTTTTTCTGACTCACCCGGTATACCAGGGCTTATAAATTTTGCTTATGACATTCTGCTACAGAATGTAATTGAAATATGGCAACAAGTGTCATTCTGATGATGGTGGAAATTCAACTTACCCAATCATGCTACTGTCATTCTCCTCATACTGATTTAAATCTGATGACACTGAATCAATAGACATGGCTGCTGATGAAATGCTAGTTGGAGATGTAAGCATGTTGATGGGAGAGGTAGCCTGAAAAAAGAATTTTGCGATGCAAAACGATAAATTAACCTTCAACGTTATATATGATTAATCTTGTTACTTTTACCAGTTAGCCATTACTATTCTTTGTGTTACGTTGTGTATATAATTTGCTTGTTTTGCTCTCAGAGCTAGATCAGCTCTGTTTTTCAGAATCATATAAGTTATACGTTGTACTTGAACTTGGTCAAAGATTGTGTGACATTTTTTGAAAGGCTAGCTTTTTCATTAAAACCAGCATAAATTTTTTGTGTTTTGTGTCTTATCAAAAACAACGCTAAAGTTTGAAATTTTCATCAATATAAACAAGTTATGACATTACATAACTAAAGCTACATGTCACAAAATAGGGGTTAATTTTTGAATATGTTTACTTAGTATTTCTTATCAACAAAGTTAGAACTGAATTGAATTGCATTAATCTTGATACCACAACCTCCATGAATCAGAAGATTGCATTTTGAACTCACCAATGTTATATTAGGTATCCTTGGATCAATGAATTTGATACAATAAACTCAATCTATTAGTATACAAAAGTTCCTAAACATTTTGCTGCCAGAAGCACCAGGTATAACATGCACAGGGTCATTTTTAAATAATCACTTCATCAACTTGCCAATGATCGAGCAAGTAGTCACACACATTTAAAGAAATAGATTGATAGTTAAACCAACTATGAAATTTCATACCCTTCTGCTACTTTTCACATCAGAGGGGCCTTGCAAGTCCTCTTCACTTCCTAGCGCAAAGCTGCTTTGAAGAGTTGGTCTTCTGTACCTGAAAGAAATTGTAAGAATAGTTACTGATGAAGAATTATCAAAACGTTTAAAAAAGTTACAGCATATTTTTGAATTAGCTTCTATTTTTTATATGCTACAGAAATTTGGCTTTTGAATTATTGAAATAAAATTAGATATGCACTTTTACACATACTGAGTTGTATGAAAATGTTTCATATAAAAGCTTGTAAAAGTTTATCAAAGAAGGACTTGAAAAATTTCAAGGTTCACAAATTTCCTCTAAATTTAAGTTTCTCTGGCATATGGGTGGACGGTATTTTCATTCACCTTAACTGTCAACTAACTTTACACATGATATTTTAGTTGGTTCCACCATAACTAACACTTTCTTACCTTTCTGGCCTCTCTCTAGACTTTCTTTGTGTGCCCTTTCTGGGACGACCCACTCTTGGTGACTCATCTCGCATTTTCTAATGGACAAAGAATGAACATAATAATTACTGAACTTGCATATGTAACTGTTTTGACAATAAACTGTCTATTTTTTTAATTTCATTGCACATGTCAAAGCAACCAAGCAATGTTCATAATGGATTGAATTCTGTGGATTAAATTCTGTCTGTGGCCATTTGCTCCTGAAGATTGAAGTACTTTTTGCAATTTTTCTTGTATTTTCTTAGCGAAGAAAATATAGTTAAATTCATCTTAACGAAAAGATCTTGGTGGTAAAATGCGCGAACCAAGATGGATCAAATTATAAAGAATCTCATCACACACAAAAGAGAAGCAAAGTCATTTCATTTCCTTCAAGAGTTATAAGAAATGATTTTGTTAAATAATTTATAATACCGTTTGCAATCCCATGGCTATAAAAGGAGCAGGCAAAATCTCTTACCCTTGAAAGAATGTAGATGGAAGGTTTACTTTTAACTCTTGGGGAAGAAATGTACTTTTGTACTATTCTATGAGAGCAGATTCTTTATATTTTGATCTAGTGTTTTAGGCCCTTTACCAGGCATTTTGAAAACAAGGATTTTGGTAAAGTTGAATTTACAGTACAGTTCTTTTGTAATTTAATAATGTTTTCTTTCATAAGAATTCTTGAGAATTTACAAAACATGTTGTGACATGGTAAGAACCTACAGTAAGCTCCATTCAATATTGGAATCAAATATATTTTGTGATCATTTTCTTAATTCTTAAGAATTTAATGAATTCATGTACATTAAGTAACAAAAGAAATGTACTGTACCTATATTGCTAGTGCTTATAAAAACAGGAGAAAATTTTCAAAAAGATTTTGAAATAATATTCACAAGTACAGGATATTAAATCAAGATGTTTCATCCTCTTTCAAAGCTTTGTTTAGGAAAAATTCCTTGGAAAAGTTTCAAACTTTATCAAGGTAAGAGTTGTAATCAACTGCAGCATGCATAACAATGGTTGCACCATACAACAATCCTCTTTCTGGAATAGTCTTAACCATTGTTGATCATAGTTGACTATAGCAGTGTGCCACGCATGCCATCAATTTAGCCACATAGGGATTTTATTTTATGAAACTCTTAAAAAACAACTGTTATATAAATAATTTTATATATTTCTCTTTTAGCTGTGACATCCAGGGTGGAAAGTATGTAATACTTGCAAACTCTTGTGCGCAGTTTACGCTTGTGTGCACTTCCTTCAACATAATTGGTAGCTTGAAGCTAGCAGTGCGTAGCTGATTTACCCCAATCCAACTACCAATCATAAGTTCCCAATTTTTTTAACGTATTAGCTGACTTTCCAATCTGGCTTGTCACCCTGTCAGAATCTTCTTTTTAGAAGGTCGACAGTATCAGGTAGATGTAGATGCATTACAGCAGGCTTCTGAAAAACAATGCTCTACCAAAACTCAAAATTTGAGGTAGTATTTCCTTCTTGTGGACCAGCTCTCCAATGTAGAACAGTCGGACTGTAAACTTTCATTGCATCAAAAAATTGAACAAATATTTTCAACAGACCGTTGTGTTACAATAATTGTCTTTATTATCTTTCCCTTTTCTTTCATCCTTTTATTTTTCATTTTATCTTTCTTTGCGGACTTTTCTCTATTTTCTATGCATGGGCTGTTATTTATTTTGCAATTTTCATTGGATTCTTTTTCCTTCATTGTTGAAAAAGTTTGTAGTTTGTTGTCTTTCCTGGCAAAGTTACCACTCAATCGCAGCTTATTGTTTCCTTGTGTATTAGCTTCATGATACTACTATATATTGCATTGTAGGAACCTTGAAGAAGGTCTATGATTGATTTGGACCAATAACAGTTTTCATGTTAGGAGAATTTAATATATATAAACAATTTGTGCAGACTGTCTGAAGTTTACAAGTATCTAGTACATAATAAATCTGATGTGTCATGCCCAACCTTTGAGGGAGTTGGCATACAGGAACTTAAAAAAAGATGAAGAATGATCAAGTCCATAGAATCTTAAAATTGGTGGTTGTCTTAGAGCTAACAGTCAGGTTGACCTCCTACTATGAAGATGTTTAACAGCAAAGTGGAATTTTCACAGTAAAGAAAGATTGTTAGATTTGTGTCAAACTTGCTTCAGACTTGCTTTCAGATACATTAAAAATCCTCATTTTCTTATATATACATACAACATGTCAATGATAGGAAAACATAACTTAATAAGCAGTCAGATAATGCCAAAGTTGTCACAACTTTTAAGATATACTGAGTGTCCCAAGATGATGTATCAGCCATTTGCCGAACAGTGTGATCATAAATTCTTAACCAATTTTAATGAATCACCAATCATTTTGCGCAGAAAGGCTAACTTAGATGAAGAAATTTATTTCACTAAAATTGGTCATACTGTTCTAGTGTTCTGGCACATTTACCTTCAACCATTTCTTAGAATTAGTGAAAAGAACCACAAATCACAATCAACTTTCAGCCAATTGTCCACTGCACTTTACAATGATGACAGTTGTATTATTTATCTCCTAAAAGCTTTATGCACTTTAGCATTAGTAAGTATTTGTCAATTGTCATTGCACCCTAATGATCATGTTTGCTGCCATTGTTTTGCAACTAAAACCTACACAAGATGGTATCAAAATTGCTAGTCCACCAAATTGAAGGTGTGGGGCGCAGTGGTGGACTCCTCTGACTTTGCAATGAGAACAGTCAGGTGGACAGGGTTCAAGCCCAGTTCGAGCCCTGCCACTTGAGCGCCATGACAAAGGGTCGCGGACTCGATTAGGTCTTCTCTACTTCTGCGATCCAGCGCTTGGCACTAAAACAGCAACTTCACCTTCATCTTCACCTCTATGCGCCTCTATGGAGCATGTTAATGAAACAGCTCCCAAGTAAAATAACCTGTAACTCTAAAATGGTATGATCGATTTTAGTGTGATAAATCTATACATAGGAGTTAGCCTTTCTGCTTCAAAATGATTGGCCTTTCATTGCAACCAGTTGAGAAGTTATGATTGCAAGTTCAGCAAACGCTTATACATCATTTTGGGATACCTGGTATATTGTAGAATCTTGTCTTTTAGGAAAACATTTTCACCTATATAAAAGAATTAGTACAACAGCCAAAATAGTTTAATGGATTGGATCTGTTTTGCAAGTTTTAATTTTTCTCATTTATTTATCAACAAGTGATCAAGTAAAACTATGTGTCTCTTCCTTTCTAATTTCCTAGGATTTTCACAGGTTTTTTTTAGGTTTTTTACAGTCAGAAAAATGTTAAAAAATTGTAAATTTGTAGCAAATAGATACAGTACTTACTAAAAAAAGGTGATCATAAGATCTTTGACAATTATCAAACTTTTTACAGGTCTTCTCCAGACCTGGCTTTGAGAAGAAAACAGAAGAAGCTTTTTACGACAGTTTTAAAACGTCCAAGTGAAATTTTCTTGCAAAGTACAAATTTGCCTTCACTAATGGACTGTTGCAGGAACAACGATGCTTAATTTGCTGGTTATTCTGCTTTAATGCAAGTCTAAACCTCTGAATCATTAAATTTATAACATATTGTCTCTTTTGCAAAAACAACCTTTCCAGAAAATACATCCTCCAGAATTTCGTATAGCTTGGTTTTGGCTAAGAACATAAATTGTTGGTACTATCAACAGATCGGCATTTCCCATTAATGAAATTCATATATATACATTTATGTATGTGCTTCCCACTTGATGTTCAATCAGAGTCTTTGATCACACAGTTTGAGCATGTGTGTTAGAACAAATGATGGCAACAAAATGACTTTAGTTCGAAGAGTGCCAACAGAATATTGCTTTGATGTCAGGTGACAGGACCTGGATCACCTCCAAGGGTTGGCATTTTTGAAACTGCATGATTACACCCCTTTCTTTTCAAACTTGGTTCAAATGCCAAATTTTGATCTCTAAACAGAACCAGCGTCAGAATTTCTTTTGGCACATGATCAACTAGTGTGAGCAACTGATACTGATGTTTTCAAAAACTGCGAAGAAGAATATACCCAAAATTTTGATCATGCAGTTAAGCAACTTGTTTCCACAATTGTTTACTTCAGCCCTTTGCAAGTGCTACCTTGTAATTTTGCCATGTCAAAACACTTTTATCTAACACATCGAATTATAAAGAAACTTCCTACGTCACTAGGAATCATTACAGAAGATCAGTTACAATGCTTATTACAGCATCCTAGGCCAGGCTTTTTGTAGTAAACATGTGCAGGTTTTCACATACATTTCAAGTGTGTGGTAAATACAACAGTGAAATGTTTAGATCAAACCAGGCATACTGAAAGTTCATGAAACTGGGGGCTGGCACACTAGAATCAAAACAAATGATACTTTATACAATTATGAAAGTTCTAAGGTTTCAAACTTCTTTAGCACTGTGGACTGCTGCCTATGAGCATGAGTCAGCATCATGCTTTGCAAACAAGATACAAAGTGATAAGGGCAATCTAGGAACTGTTTCATGTGTTTCAAAAAGTCAAGTCTTACTACGTAAAATCTATTAGATAATTATGCATGTGAGTTCTCAACCATCCACTGACTTCCATGAAAATCTAACAACTATTTGATGGATCATGCATCAGCTAAATAAGAGTTGGCCAGGTTGGGTTTACAATATTTCCTGTGTTACGAAACTACCGACCTGGGAATAAAAATGGCGTCAAAATCAGCAACAAACTAAAATGGTGGTATCTAAACAACCCTATCGCACCTTTTTCCACACATATTGTTCGTTCAATCCAACATTTATATTCATGAAAATGTTTCTGATATTGAGGTAATATATTCAGGAAAATTTGGGGCACATTTTGGGGGAGCTTGGGGGCTGGAATTGCCTTTTACAAATCAAAATGTCATGAATGGACTCCGGGCGAGCTACGCGCAGGTCTCAGCGAGTGGCGGGCAACGTAAGGCCGTATTCTACAACATGATCCCTTCTCTCAATAAAATGAGCTCTGGAATAAGTTCAAGGAGAAATAACTACTATTTCATCGATCTATAATCTTTACAAAAAGTAACCTCAACCCATGAGTAGTAAAAATAGCATTGTCAAAGCGTGGTCGCCAAAATTAACGTGATAACTTCCATCCAGATGTTGTCAACTGGACAGCACTATCTGTGAAGGGGAGGACACAAAGAAAGTTTACTAGCAGCCAGGATGCTTGCACTGCTTGCCTCTTTGCAAATGTTTCCTGCCGTAAAATCACATTTATTTCCTGTTTTTCAGCGCAATCACATGGCATGAATCTTTAGTTTAAAACCATAATAGTGATCGAATAATATCCTGGATCATGATTGATTTCGAAGAGGTGTTTCGAGCTCGACCTGTTCTGTTGTGTAGTAAATACGAGCAAACTCAAGTAGGCTCATCGTTGGCTCCGGTATCTTAAAATAGAAAATGCTTTCATATGGGTAGAAGATCGAACAGAAACGCTCTCCAACTATAAACAGTATGTCTTAGATATTCTTATTTTGTTGCTGAGGATAAAATACATGTAAATTATGAAGCAGAGAAAGATCAAATATGTGTGCTGAATCCAAACCTACCAACAAACCCTTTGAACAAGCGACATGCTATCAAAGCTGTTTCTGCTACGGTTACCCTTTCACTTAATTCAAGTTCTCCACAATTCATTATCCTTACCTTGTACTTTGAATTGATCCAAAGACAGAATAGACAGCGACTTGCAGTTACGAAGCAAAGATCTCGCAATCCTGATGGATGCTACACCGCCTGGCCTCAACTCAAAACATGTAGTCCTTCAGTCCATGCAACAAACATAAAGCAAATCGTAATTAGGCCCAGATCGCCAGTCCTTCAGATGCTCCATTGTTTCCAACGAGTTATTCGCGCTTTGCCGTCCGTTTTTATGCTTGAAACAAATGCAGAATCGTCTATTGATAAATGAATAGGTTATGTGACATATTTACAAGTTGAATTATTGTTTAAATGCTGCTTTTTTTACTCGTTTTTCCCGATTTATTCCTCAGTTTTACGCAGCATGGATTTTTATTCCAAAAGAACGATCCGCCATGCTATTCAAATGTCCCGGATGTTGGCCTCCTAAACTATACTGAGAAATACTCGATTCTGATTGGTTGAAATATCCAACGGCCTGTGACAACAACGCAACGTTATTTATTTCCCCCTATTCATTCTTTCTTTCATATCCTCTTTCATATCATTCATAGCCAGAAGGGTGAATTTCGTAAAAACAAAAAAAATCCAGTGATGAATAGATTCCACACCTTCGGTGAAGCCAGCAGCCATGAAACTTCGCTCACTACTGTGTTTATATATGATTTGATTGAGTACACTGAGAGAGGTGTAAAATATGTTCTTCAAAACCATAACATGGCTTTGTCTAACCGACACTTAATACCTTTGTTTTACAAAATTCACCTTTGCTATCGTTTTGCTAGTAAAACAGCACAACAAGAAGCAAGCAAAAACATGCTTTAGATTTCGTAGACTAAAAGCAAGAGTTTCTTCAGAGACTATCGCTTCTTAAAACTGTTTCTTATAAAAAATTATGTGCAACAACTTATGATTCCTTGAATTTAATAANCACCTTCGGTGAAGCCAGCAGCCATGAAACTTCGCTCACTACTGTGTTTATATATGATTTGATTGAGTACACTGAGAGAGGTGTAAAATATGTTCTTCAAAACCATAACATGGCTTTGTCTAACCGACACTTAATACCTTTGTTTTACAAAATTCACCTTTGCTATCGTTTTGCTAGTAAAACAGCACAACAAGAAGCAAGCAAAAACATGCTTTAGATTTCGTAGACTAAAAGCAAGAGTTTCTTCAGAGACTATCGCTTCTTAAAACTGTTTCTTATAAAAAATTATGTGCAACAACTTATGATTCCTTGAATTTAATAAATATTTGCAGAATAAAATGTTATATAGCAAGGACCATGTGAGTTATTAATTCAGATAAAAATAGAAGCGTATGAACCGCGGTATGAACCATGCTAGCACATATTGAATCGTCTTATTTCATGAGTATATATAAAATACTAAATTGACAATCTAAATAATTTAGTGTGTTTCTCTTTCATCGTAGATATCTCGATGACCCAATGACCATCTATGATTACGGTGATGTACCCTCGATGACTTCGATGTAGCACTATCGTAACGTTCTCTGCGATCTTCTTTCTGTAGAGTCAGCACTTGCAGTGATTTCATCGGCTGAAATGTAGACTCAAAATTACTTTTATGAAATGTCGCTTTTTTATATCAAAAGTATACTCAAATCGAAAGTTAAAAGGCACACCAATGTCAAACGATGCTAAAAATTCTACATTCTGGCTTGATAATAAAAGAACTTTATGTTTCTTCTGCATTGGTAGCCTAAAATATAGCAACTTTAAATAATAGATAAGATCATTTTTGTATTTCAATAAAAGGCTGCTGATCCTAGGCCATCCTATGGTTGACTTTACAAAAAATAAGACAAAAAACCTATCATCCAAGATACTAAAAAGATTTTGTTCACGTTTCGCTGCATTTGGCACCTACAAGGTCCTTGTTTCAATGCTTGTCTTGTCCGGGTCATCAGAAGCAGAAGTTTGAGTTCGAAAGTGAAAATAGCTAGATGCTCATTTCTTTGAAAAATTGTACCAAGGCAACCAAAAATGTTCTCTGAAGAATTTGAACATCATTTGGAAGACGCCTGTGCACAAACACCTATTGTTATTTTCCAGGTAACATTATTAGTTGGTTTATTCACATCAAATTATGTTAGTGTCCTAAGCGGAGAGAAAAGGAACGTTATGGCCCGTTATGGATAAACTGAAGACGAGAACATTAGTGTTAGAAACTGATTAAGGCTACAAGATACGAGAAGAACAAGTTATCCCGCCATTTTAGGCAAAGAGTCTGGAGCAAGCAATCTTTTGCTGGTAGATTGGGATTTTCAAATGCAAACAATGATCGAAGCTTGCTCATAATGATCGCTTGAAGCTTCGCAATTTGAATTCGAGTTTTTGAATAGCAAAAAGTTCTACTTAGTGATCACTGATTCATTTACCTTGGATCAGAGTATTTTGAAAATTTTAAAAATGTATATAAAAAAACTTCAAAAATGAAAAATAAAGGATAAAGAAGAAAAGAAAAGAAAGAAAGAAAGAAAGAAAAAGGCTTATTTTTCTCGTCTTCCATCTCCTTGTGTGATTTTTATATATTTGATGGAATTTTTTTCTTTCCTTTTTTCAATTTTAAAGTTTCACAGAAATACTCTGATCCATGTTAGGAGGTCAAGCTACTCACTTTAGCAGCATTCACCTGCTACGAAGTCGCTGAAATACTTCACCTCCTTTTTCATTCTCACTGAAATTCATATTTCATTGAAATGGTCATGAATCTGGTCAATTCATGCCCATCAAGTTCTTCTGGTGTTACGTTTAGGGTTTATTTGAAAAGTTGATAATTTCAGGTTGACCTCAGAATTCTAATAATAGCCAATATGATTATGCGGTACCACTGGCCTAAGTTTGTTGATTGAATGGTTCAAGTTGAAATGAAATTAGGAAATGGAGATCATCATTCTAGAAATTGCCCTCGTTGATTTTAAAAAACGCGAGTTTTTGTTTCCTACAGCAGATCTTTGGAAAATTTTTGAAGATAAGATTGACATTGAAAATATTTAGTTTTCAAGGCTTCAATCAAGGTTCCTTTGCATATTACGACAAACAGTTCATAGTCATCAATCAGACTATCTACTGCGTTGAAGTTATTAAACCACGCTTCATATCCCATTCATTGCAACTAAGATAGTAACACTTTAAATGATATGACACATATACTCAGGGGCGTCGCCAGCCCTGTAAAAGTGGGGTGGACAAAGTAAAGAATTAGGTTTTGCAAGGTATACCCAACCATTTTGACACTATTTTTGCTGATGAATAAATACCGGGAATAAATACCACTCTGAGAAACTGGTTGTCCATCCCAGTCCACCCCTGGTGACGCCACTGCATATATTATCTACTGTGATGGTGTAATACAGCCACATTTCTTCTCTCGTGCATTGCATCAAAGATTAGCAATCGACAAATGCTAAATCAAGGTTTCTTTTGTTGTTCAGCTTGTATATTTACATTTGCAGCTTGGCTAATCGGCTGTAGAAATATAAATTGTTGTCAAATGATAGCTTCTTTGTACTGGTATGTCAATCAAAAGTAACTGGTGCTATTGTTACAAATCTGCCCCTGCTGAGCAAGCATACATTTGAAAGACTCTTGTTTTTGCGATCTATCAAGATCAAACTTTTCCGATGCCTGGTATTTGCGGCAATCTCTTGCTGTGGAAGCCAATCTGCGATGCCAAAAAACTTCCTTGAACTCATGGTCTTGTCTCCTGCTCACAAGGACAGGAAGAGTTTTGACAATCAGATATTGAATTGATTGGATGTTTGACCTATGGATTCATTGATTAAGAACTGTGTGATATCACCGATTTAAATTGGCAGGTGGGTTTGCCATGGTTTCTTTTCACTAACAGTAAACAGACTTCTCCACATTTACTTCAAGCATTTTGCAGATCCGTCGGTGCTTACAGAAACAGTCCTGAAGGATTTGTAGAAATTTTGATTGCAGGTTTGCTTTGAAAAATTGAAAGGTAAGAATTTCTTATTCTTTCCTCTTCTGCTTCATTTGATTTTATTATTTCTTTCAAATATCAACAAAACAAACAGGTTTTTCATATCTTTGATACTCATATGAAGATAATAGTTTATTTTCAATATAATGGAAATGAAGCATTGTGATTAGTAAAATTTGTGCTGAATGAATGTAGGTTGCTTTGGTTGATTACAATTTCCAGCGCAATGCAGATGTTGTTTGCATTTATTGTTGATATTTTCATGTTTATTGAACCATAGCAAATTATTTCATCACGTAATAATGATGCTACCTGGCGAAGCATGAAAGAGGAATCTGGAAGAACATTTCATAGTGTTATCCATGGTGGAACGTTGCTATATCTTAAATGAATGTTATGCCGGTATCTTATGCAAATTGTAATTAATTTAGGTTGCCCTTCAAACGACAATATTAACAATGAAATAGCCAAATAGTCTAGATAAATAAACAAATAAATAAACACATATATAAATAGTACTGTAAATAAGCAAAGACAGGAATTTCACGATGTTTTGAGCATGTATTCGTTTAATCAAGACAATTTCTTTTTTATTTCAAACTATTGACGGTAAATCCACAATTCTATTTCATCGTCGGTAGTGGTGCCACGGAGTATGCCCAATCGAACAGAGCTCTATCAAGGACCTAGTTTTATTGGATGGGAGGAGTGGTATGATCATATAAATTTCTTTGGTTATTACGAACTATTGTTGATCTTCCCACGATCTACAGAACCGATACTGATGGACCAGTAAACGAAGGAAGTCACATCACATACTCAAATTATGCTCAATTGAAAATTAATTACGTTGAATTGCTAATTGCAACTTATGTTTATATACGGTATCAGTGGGGTGGGAAATCGCCACATGTCCACCATTTATCATTTGAAATAAGCCAAACCTTGTTGCTGAATATGGGTTAAGATTTCTGATTGAATTGAAGTCGGTTTGTTCTTCATTAATGAGGGTACGTCTTTACCAACTCTTTAGATGTGAAGATCACAAAAATGGAGAGTGGAAGCAAACCAGCAAGCGAAAGAGGATCCATTGAAATGAATGCTCCTGAACAAAGGATTGATTCTCCTGTTGAAACCATCGAAACAAATACTCCAATTGAGATCTTGGAAGAAGAAGAAACTATTGTTATTGCACCAGATAATAACGCTTTGAATGCAAGAAACAAAGATGAAAACGCCAACAGGTAAAACTGTCTAGAGATCTGTCTTTCTCGGCAATCTGGCAGAAATTATGTTATCATCTATCAAAAATTTATTTACAGTTGGTGTAATAATCGTAGCTAAAAAGCTAATTCAATCAAATTGGCTAATTTAGTCCAAATATTCTTACTTCAAATCAGCTGAGTCGGCAGGAAACTGTAGCAGTATTTGTTTTCTTTTCCTTTGCTTGTACCAAGAGATTTAAATCATATCAAAACTGGAACTCCTTGCAGTAAATCTGGTGAAAATTCAATCTTTCCTTCCTTATAAAATTGCTTTTTAATTCCGATTTTCCGATGTTATGCGTGAAATTCCACTTAATGGAAACTGGCCTCTATTGGAAAAGTTTTAATGTTATTTCTCTCTTTGAATATCTAGTGGACAAGGAGGAAGTCAAACTTTTCAAGATGCAATTGTTACAATTCCGGTAAGTAAATCATTTGCAGAAAAGTAAGTTTCATTTTGGTGAGTAATTTCCACCAAGACGGCAAGACGGTCTTTCGAAAGACAATCTTTGTAAAAACGGATAAACACATTTTAGAAGATTTCAAAAGTTGGTAGCTTATTCTATGCAATCATTTACTGCATACTCAACCTCATCGAAATTGTCACTTCAATATCATTTGCTGATATTTACGGACGATAGATATCCTACACAATAAAATGGTAATAAACGAGCTCAAGTGAAAAATACAGTCTAAGAGATACGACTCAGTAAATAGAAATTACATTTTTCTTAAGTTGAATTTAACATCATTGCTAATTTTTTTTAATAAATTATCTTTATTTTTTGAAAGTTTGTCTGATTAACACTGCGGAGCACACAACTCAGGGATTTCTCGACGTAAAGTAAATATCTTCTAGGTTTCGATATCTTAAGCTAGTGGAATTGTTGAAATAATTATTTCAAATCCTAGCAATCTTTGTTATTCACTATTGATAAACTTTTGGTAAGATCTTTATCATCAAATTAAAAGTGTTTTTCATGAATAAATAACTTCAAGCAAGCGAGGGTTAAAATTTTAGGGATTTGTTTCGGCATTTATTTGTAAAGTAGACTACCAAGAGCTCATAGCGACGAGCCACTAGCATTTCTTGTCATGACTGAATAAAGTTGTTTATTGTTTAGTGTTTGTTGTTTATTGATTCGAAATCGATTTCAACAGAAACGACCGAAATCGAGTACATCTGGTGTTCGCTTGTTGATGCGTCATCTGAATAAACAAAAGAGAAATGTACATCCTGCAGATGGAACCTTGTCACCACAGCTTGTTGTTCGTGATGGTGAATTTGAAGTCTTTGATCCAGAACAAGTGCTGAAACGAAAGGATACCACATTAGGAAAAAGTATCAAAGGGTATGCCTGTTTATTCTTTCTCGAGAATATCTGAGGGCGTTTTAGAGCAGCAATTCACATAACAGACGATTGCGCTAAAGATGACTTCAGGGAATTTGCTACCATGATGCTCTGCATCTGAAAGATTCCAATTGATTTGATTGGTCGATTTGCCATGGGACGCAAAGGATCATGGTTAAAAATTCCCGACGTCATCTTTAGCGCAATCGTCTATAGTGGACAGAGCTCAACTTTATTATTATTATTATCGATTTATTTATCGTTGGATTAAAAATACAATAGCTAAATAAATAGTAGCTAATTAATTCCAACGTTAAAACAATTTATATACAATATTACATAAGAAAGTAGTGAGTAAAATATTTACAAGTTATCAAAGTATACAATATAAAACGGAAATCTAAAAACATTTATCATAAGTAGCCCAAGTTTGGAATAAAAATGTGGTAAAAGTATTTATCATAAAAAGCCCAAATTCTGAATAAAAATGCGGCATAATTTGCAAGGACAATTTTCTCCGTACCAATTTTTTATCTTCGTTTTAAACTGACAAAGGGATTCTGAATTCCGTATCGTTGGTGGTAACGTTTGCCACAGCTGCGGACCTTTAAATCGGACGCTTTCTGTCCCGTTGTTGACTGATCTTACCCTTGGTTGAACAAATTCGTTATTGTTACGCAAATTGTAGTGAATTGTATTTTCACAGAATATTTCCTGCATAAATGAAGGATTCAGGTCATTTCTAGTTTTGTACATCTCGATCATAAGTATTTGCAAGTTCTTTGTATGAACAGTAACTGCACAGTCCTTCTGTAATAGCTCACTAAAAGAAGATTCGGTGTCCTTATATGTAATTCTCAAGGCCCTTTCCTGTATTTTGTTGATTTTTTGGTTAAGCTGCCTGCTGTGAAACATCCAGATTAAAGGACAGTATTGAAACTGACTGGTAATAAATGCCCTCATTAAGCTTCTTAGTTTGTTCTGATCCATATACGGGGATATGCGAGCAAGTGCATAAAGTTTATTGCTAGCTTTTTGGCAAAGTTTCGAGACGTGATGGTCAAAGGAGAGTTTGTTGTCAATATGAATTCCGAGTAATTTCTCTTCAGAGCTATTAACGACATCAGTATTTCCAATCTTAACAGTAATTGGATCATCACATCTCTCCCCAAGAACCAAAAGATGACATTTATCTGCATTTAATTTCATAAAGTTGTCGGCAAACCATTTTAAGGCTACATTACAGTCATTTTCAAGCTTATGAGTTATGTTATCTAGGTTCTTATCGCAAGCATAGATTGTAGTATCATCTGCATAATTACAGATATCTGAGTTTTGAATAAAAAGCAAGAGGTCATTGATGTATATGTTAAACAACAGAGGGCCTAAAACTGATCCCTGAGGAACACCGCGTTTTAGGTCTTTCCAAGAACTGAAGGAACCATTTACCTTAACTCTCTGTTGTCTGTTTGTGAGGTAATCGTTAATGAGTGTTAATGCTTCGTGAGAAAAACCATAGGCATGCAATTTTGCAATCAAAAGATCATGTCTGATACAATCAAATGCCTTGGAGAGATCCATCAATACAGCCCCTGCCTTACCACCTTCATCAAGGCTAATTTTGAGTTTTTCTAGGAGTCTTACGAGCGCATGTTGAGCACTGTAATCTTTTCGAAAACCACAGAGAAGTGACGATAAAAAGGGTGTAATATAAGTAACTATCTGTTTATCCATTATTCTTTCAAACAGTTTTGAGACTGTCGGCAGAACGCTAATTGGCCTAAAGTTAGTCCTGGTATTGGTTGGTCCATTCTTGGGAAGAGATGTGACATCTGCGCACTTAAGCTCATCGGGAAAGGTCGAATTTTCAATACAATCATTAAAGATTTGCGTCAAGGGCTCCACACATATATCAGAATTAGATTTAAGGATTTTGGGAGGAATATTTTTGTGCGTTGTTGCTTTCTTAGGATTTAAATTCCTAACTTCCTTGTCAACGGTATCAGGAGTAACTTTTTGAAAAACGAAGGGGTCAGCATTTTGATAATGACCTTTGATTTTTAGAATACTAGGATGATTCGAAAATTTTTGTACAGCCTTCTCAACAGCGTCTATTATTCCATCTGTTGCATTTTCATCATTGGAAATTTCATTAATTCCAAGAGAATCGGTAACGGTAACGAAAAATTCATTCATAGTTTCTGCAACTTCAACGTCATTGGAAATAATTGTGTCACCTTCAATCAGAACTATTTTATTATTAGATTGTGATTTGTCAGAGAAAAAAGGTTTCACAGTCTTCCAGAATTTTTTATTGTCGGTGATAAGAGAGATGTCTAAGTTATTGTAATAGTTTCTTTTTTCTTTTCGAAATAATTTAACACAAGAATTTCGCTGTTTACGAAATTTGTTCCAATTTTCAGCAGTTCGATCTTCGTTGTATTTATTGCGCAGTCTAGAACGCAACATGGTCGCTTTGCGCAAGGCACGGGTCATAAATGTATTATGGCATTAATAAATAAATAGATAAATAAATGATTAATTCCTTTATTCTTTAAGAGAGGTCAGTGACAGTGTCACCGTGATATTTTCCTGACTCTGCATGGGTTATACATCTTGGTGTATGGGATTTATAGCAAGTTGGCTCTTTGACAAGATAACTTACATTGGAGAGTTTGTTTTTCTCGAATCAAGAAGTTGCTTAGATATAATGGCATGAGCTGTTTAAAATGTTCTTGAAGTTATAGCAAAAAGAGGTTGTAAATGGCTTTGAAGTCAAATAGCACCATGAAAGCAATTCTGGAAAAAAGCTGGCGTAATCGGGAAAAATTCAGGTGAAATGCAAAATATATAGCGAGGAATCGTTCGACGCCTATCCTTTCCACGAGCGTATGACGGCAACATTGAAGAAGCATGGGTGTTCGAAAACATGGTATTTCTTCGGCGCAGGTTAAGCGACCGTTAGTAAGTTTTTATTTGCTGAAAATTCTCTTGTTGTGCAATTACAGCGCAAGAAAAACGAAAGGATTCTCAGTAAATCACGAAGGAAGAACTTTATTTCATCTAAATAAGCCTGACTAACGGTCGCTGCACTTGTGCCTAGCCTAAGAAGGCCTAAGAAATGCTGTCTTCGAAAACCCATGCAGAGTCAGGAAAATATCACGGTGACACTGTCACTGACCTCTCTTAAAGAATAAAGGAATTAATCATTTATTTATCTATTTATTTATTAATGCCATAATACACTACTTTTACAAGTATGGTGGATGAGCAAAACATTACTAATAATCAGAATAACACACAACAACAACAAAAATAGAAAAAAGCGGTGGTAAAAGCAAGAACATAACAGCAATAACTTAGGAACATAACAGCAAGAACGTAACACTATAACGGAGTTATGGCATGCCCTAAACACACCCAATGAGGAAGGTTCCATCAAAAACCTATTTTTATCCGGAGGAAGGCTGAGCAGGCTGAGCAGTTTTCTGGACTCTGAACCCATGGTGGGTAGAAGTAGGATAGAAGATACTTGCTTTAATTAGCAGATGAGAACAGAAGAATACCAGATTATATTACTGGACCATAATATTTTACCAAAGTCGATCAAAAAATTCTTCTTGAAGTGAAAATATGCTTATATATAGACAGACAAAATAAACCACATCCCAGAACTCCGGATAGCTTAAAGAAAACACACATTGCAAATGCAGCTTGGTATGTTAATCTAGAGATCCTTATTCACTAAAAATAATTAGAAAAGTTGTAATTTTAATTTCTTGTGTTATCCTATTTCAGGAAGTCAAAACCAAAAAGCGACGGAGCGTTTTGTGGATGCTGCAAATCTCTAAATGTATGTTTGTCTTTTTTCATAAATTTCAACCAAACTGCAAAATAAAAATGCTCCATATACGGTAGATATATTTTGTATAACATTCTTCAGAATGCTCGAAGATCGAAATCTGCAGACTGCCACAGGTATCTAAAGCCATTTCTGAACAATTAACCGCCGTGACGCAGAGGATCACGGTAAATAGCTCGCTTGTGTATCTATGGTTTGAAATAGAGTAAGTAACCATGAGCGATAGGACACCACGGACACAAGTGTGGATCAGTGTAAACATTTTATCAGTAGTGAGCCACCTTAAGTGCAGAGCCACCTTAAATTGTAATGCTCGAAAAGTTTACGGTAAAGGTGGCTCACTACTAAAAAAAATTAAATTTATAGACCAGCGATAAGGTGGCTCACTACCAGCTAAAAATAAGTTAAAAACACATAAACAATAGGTTAAGGTGGCTCACTACTAGCTAAAAATTTTACACTGATACACACTTAATGTCCTTTCGCTCATGAAGTAGCCAATCAAAACCAAGCGGATACAAAAACAATCTTGACTCAAATCACGAGAAACAATGACTCAAATCTCAAATCATCATTTAAGTTATCTTGATGGATGGAGAAAATTTCTTGTACGTCCTGGGACATGTAAACATATAAAATTGTTTATTTCTGAAGAAATTCTGAAAGGTTAGACGTAACTAAAGCTACTTTTAGAGAACGTAACCACCAATCTATTTTCTATTTTCTTTTCTAATAATCTTTCATTCTTTTTATCATCAGCTGAAACTTGAGCTCTTGAAGTTCAGGTACGGCGATTTGATACCATTCTTCAGACAGCAGATCAAGAAAATTGAAGGTCAGTAACTCGTGAAACGCTTTTAATGAACGCCAATCAACCAGCATCCTTGCGCTCTTCGCTTGTTGCCTTTCGACAGCGGTGGCCATTTTCATATGACAACATTCTCTGCAAAGCGCGACCGCAAAGGATGCTGGCTGACCGGCGTTCTTTAACGTCCTTCATACTTTAATGTTGAAACAAGAAACAGTGTCTCTACCGGAAAAGTGAAAAATATTCATCATCTGTTTGAAAAATCTTATTACAAAAACTATCCAACTGATTCGTAAAATTTTTAAGCCATCGTTTTAATGAGACTTCAACTTAATTTTCAGATCGGTTGAAAATTTTCTCCAGCATGAGTTCTCAAACAAGGGATGTATTTTTTGACTCACTCGGTATATTGCGTTTCTGCGAACAAATTAGTTTATGGGAACATAATAATTCCCAAATTTCGTCAATCAGCTCGAAACAAGAAATCACATTGGTCCTCAGATAGAGTGATTGAAATTTTGCTGACTGAAATTTTGCAGGGTCAATTTTTTGGTCCCGACCAATCAGAATGCAAGATTTGAACAACTTAACTCTGATTGGTGGGTCCTTCCCCAAATTAAAATTCCCGCCAAAAGTAAACAAAGTCGTGTTCGAGTGATTTGCTGAAACTATCTCGAAGTAGCGATCCAATTAACGAGATCTTTTGCGTCTCAAAACAAGCAGGATATCACTTAAAGGCAGGACATTTTTGCTTCAGTGGCTCGAAGAAACATCTATCTGAGTACTGATAGCTTGTTTTACAGTGAAGCAGTTCAGAAAGCTACATTTTTGCGGCGTTTTGGGTTCGGTGGTTTTGAAAAGAAAATAGCATATGATTTAGGCCAGGTTGAATCATAACGAGGCTAATCCGTTTCTGGAAGCGAAGGGAAATTAGTCGTAGTTGTAGCGACACATCAGTTCAGGGGAGCGAAACTACACGAAAATGATGAATCTGCTTGAGACCTTCAATCTGTGCTGAATTATCATTATCAAGAGCCACTTTAGAACTGCACGCAAATGCATTGCGTTAAAATATTAGCGGGCTTCAAAATATAGAAATACAACTGTTAAAGTAAAATGTTTCGATTATAAAATCGTCGTCAGTTTAACCCTTCGTCAGTTTAAATATTAGTAGGCTTCAAAATATTGGCAGATTTAAAAGACAGATTTAATAGACTGATATTTTTCCGTTTCAGGTGGATATGGAAGTGGAGTTGCAGCAGTTTTTCGATTTACTCGATGGGCAATTTTATTGAATCTTGTGTTGTCTCTTGGCTGGATTTGCTTCTTGGTCATTCCATCAACAATCAAATTTAACTACAGTTCACTCGATGCAATAAGTTTTTCAGTTGAAAATCTAATTGATGGAAAGGTAGGGAAGAGTCCGAATATTGTTGCAATTTGCTTTGTTCTTGTAGGAAATTTCGATAAAGTGATTGCAAATGAAACGATTGAATTTTATGCTAGCACAAAGCGCCCTGCAAAAAATATTGTTCTCCGTTTGACTGCAATATGACTTTTAAAACTCTACTGCTTGGCGTATTGTTGACGACCATCATTTCACCTCCGACGTTCATCAAACGTTCTTGAATATTCTGGATACAAAGAATTGCCTCGTATCTCAAGGTTTGCTGCTTCGATGAAACTGACAATCGCCGGCAGTTTTGCAAAGTCAACGGAGTCAGCTCTCANCAGATCTGCCTACCCCCCCCCCCCCTAGGTACCAATTTTATTGCGTTTTTGCGTGAATCTCAAGGATCATCTTTTTGAAAAGTGGGGGGGTCCGGACCCCCCCATTCCCCCCCTTGGGTACGCCACTGTCTATCAAGGACCTAGTTTGATTGGATGGGAGGAGTGGTATGATCATATAAATTTCTTTGGTTATTACAAACTATTGTTGATCTGCCCACGATCTACAGAACCGATATTGATGGACCAGTAAACGAAGGAAGTCACATCACATACTCAAACTATGCTCAATTGAAAATTAATTACGTTGAATTACTAATTGCAACTTATGTTTATATACGGTATCAGCGGGGTGGGAAATCGCCACATGTCCACCATTTATCATTTGAAATAAGCCAAACCTTGTTGCTGAATATGGATAAAGATTTCTGATTGAATTGAAGACCGTTTTTTTCTTCACTAATAAGGGTACGTCTTTACCAACTCTTTAGATGTGAAGATCACAAAAATGGAGAGTGGAAGCAAACCAGCAAGCGAAAGAGGATCCATTGAAATGAATGCTCCTGAACAAAGGATTGATTCTCCTGTTGAAACCATTGAAACAAATACTCCCGTTGAGATCTTCGAAGAAGAAGAAACAATTGTTATTGCACCAGATAATAACGCTTTGAATGCAAGAAACAAAGATGAAAACGCCAACAGGTAAAACTGTCTAGAGATCTGTCTTTCTCGGCAATCTGGCAGAAATTATGTTATCATCTATCAACAATTCATTTACAGTTGGTGTCTTCATAATCGTAGCTAAAAAGCTAATTCAATCAAATTGGCTAATTTAGTCCAAATATTCTTACTTCAAATCAGCTGAGTCGGCAGGAAACTGTAGCAGTATTTGTTTTCTTATCCTTTGCTTGTACCAAGAGATTAAATCATAGCAAAAACTGGAACTCCTTGCAATAAATCTGGTAAAAATTCAATCTTTCCTTCCTTTATAAAATTGCTTTTTAATTCCGATTTTCCGATGTTATGCGTGAAATTCAAATTAATGGAAATTGGCCTCTATTGGAAAAGTTTTAATGTTATTTCTCTCTTTGAATATCTAGTGGACAAGGAGGAAGTCAAACTTTTCAAGATGCAATTGTTACAATTCCGGTAAGTAAATCATTTGCAGAAAAGTAAGTTTTATTTTGGTAAGTAATTTCCACCAAGACAGCAAGACGGTCTTTCGAAAGACAATCTTTGTAAAAACGGATAAACACATTTTGGAAGATTTCAAAAGTTGGTAGCTTGCACTATGCAATCATTTCCTGCATGAAATACTCAACCTCATCGCAATTTTCACTTCCTTATCATTTGCTGATATTTACGGACGATATCCTACAAAATAAAATGGTAATAAACGAGCTCAAGTGGAAAATACTATCTAAGAGATACAACTCAGTAACTAGAAATTATAGTTTTTCTTAAGTTGAATTTCACATCATTGCTAATTTTGTTATGTTCTCTTTTACAAACAAACTTAATAAATTATCTGAATTTTTTGAAAATTTGTCTGATTAACCCTGCGGAGCACACAACTCAGGGATTTCTCGACGTAAAGTAAATATCTAGGTTTCGATATCTTAAACTAGTGGAAAAGTTGAAATAATTACTTCAAATCCTAGCAATCTTTGTTATTCACTATTGATAAACTTTTGGTAAGATCTTTATCATTAAATTAGAAGTGTTTTTCATGAATAAATAACTTCAAGCAAAGGAGGATTAAAATTTTAGGGATTTGTTTCGGCATTTATCTGTAAAGTAGACTACCAAGAGCTCATAGCGACGAGCCACTAGCATTTCTTGTCATGACTGAATAAAGTTGTTATAGTTTATTGTTTGTTGTTTATTGATTCGAAATTGATTTCAACAGAAACGACCGAAATCGAGTACATCTGGTGTTCGCTTGTTGATGCGTCATCTGAATAAACAAAAGAGAAATGTACATCCTGCAGATGGAACCTTGTCACCACAGCTTGTTGTTCGAGATGGTGAATTTGAAGTCTTTGATCCAGAACAAGTGCTGAAACGAAAGGATACCACATTAGGAAAAAATATCAAAGGGTATGCCTCTTTATTCTTTCTTGGGAATATTTTAGGGCGTTTATGGCAGCGATTCATTTCTTCGGCGCAGGTTAAGCGACTGTTAGTAAGTTTTTATTTGCTGAAAATTCTCTTGTTGTGCAATTACAGCGCAAGAAAAACAAAAGGATTCTCAGTAAATCAAGATGGTAGAACTTTATTTCATCTAAATAAGCCTGACTAACGTTCGCTGCACTTGTGCCTAGCCTAAGAAGGCATTTGTGCCTAGCCTAAGAAGGCCTAAGAAATGCTGTCTCCGAAAACCCATGCAGAGTCAGGAAAATATCACGGTGACACTGTCACTGACCTCTCTTAAAAAATAAAGGAATTAATCATTTATTTATCTATTTATTTATTAATGCCATAATACACTACTTTTACAAGCATGGTGGCTGAGCAAAACATTACTAACAATCAGAATAACACACAACAACAACAAAAATAGAAAAAAGCGGTGGTAAAAGCAAGAACATAACAGCAATAACTTAACACTATAATTTAGTTATGCCATGCCCTAAACACACCCAATGAGGAAGGTTCCATCAAAACCCTATTTTTTTTTTTTATATATTCATCTAAAATTTTACAATACATGTTACTACCTACTATACCTTCTAATTACTATACAACTATACAACACTACAGGAACGATACCAGGGAGAGCAAAAGACTATGACTACCCCCCAGCCATTACATAAAACATGCAACTAGATTACAAATGAGTATACAACTACAAACATGTTACACCTAAACGATTAAATACTGATAAATGCTAGGACCTGTTTCACATTGGAGGTCAGGCCAGCATAGGCGATAATGCTGAACGGCAAAAACCCCAGCCGAGACAACAATAATGACAACAACTGCCGCCACCACTCCTCCCTCTCCAGAGTCCCCACCGCTCAAGACACCGCGCCCATGCTATCAGGTCAGAGTTCCTAGTTTGCAATATTATTGATTTGATTAATTGAGTTTTTGTCCGGAGGAAGGCTGAGCAGTTTTCTGGACTCTGAACCCATGGTGGATAGAAGTAGGATAGAAGATACTTGCTTTAATTAGCAGATGAGAACAGAAGAATACCAGATTATATTACTGGACCATAATATTTTACCAAAGTCGATCAAAAAATCCTTCTTGAAATGAAAATATGCCTATATATAGACAGACAAAATAAACCACATCCCAGAACTCCGGATAGCTTAAAGAAAACACACATTGCAAATGCTGCTTGGTATGTTAATCTAGAGATCCTTATTCACTAAAAATAATTAGAAAAGTTGTAAATTTTAATTTCGTGTGTTATTCTATTTCAGGAAGTCAAAACCAAAAAGCGACGGAGGGTTTTGTGGATGCTGCAAATCTCTAAATGTATGTTTTTCTTTTTTCATAAATTTCAACCAAACTGCAAAATAAAAGTGCTCTATATACGGTAGATATATTTTGTATAACATTCTTCAGAATGCTCGAATATCGAAATCTGCAAACTGCCACAGGTATTTAAACCATTCCTGAACAATTAACCGCGGTGACGCAGAGGATCACGGTAAATAGGTCGCTTGTGTATCTATGGTTTGAAATAGAGTAAGTAACCATGAGCGATAGGACACAAGTGTGGATCAGTGTAAACATTTTATCTGTAGTGAGCCACCTTAAGTGCAGAGCCACCGTAAACTGTAAAGCTCGAAAAGTTTACGGTAAAGGTGGCTCACTACTAAAAATAAAAAAATTTAAATTTATAGACCAGCGATAAGGTGGCTCACTACCAGCAAAAATAAGTTCAAAACACATAAACAATAGGTTAAGGTGGCTCACTACTGATACACATTTTACACTGATACCTACACACTTGGTGTCCTGTCTCTCATGAAGTAACCAACCAAAACCAAGCGGATACAAATACAATCTTGACTCAAATCACGAGAAACAATGACTCAAATCTCAAATCATCATCTAAATCTTAAAACTTGTGACGGTTGACCTGACTCTTCATCGAGACTCTTACTCTACAGCCTGGGTCAGAGCAGTAGATTTTGGTATAAGAGATAGGATATATTTATTCCAGGCGACGAGATATGTTTTTGTTATCAAATCTGATCTTATTACCTGTTCTATTCGTTTAATATGACAGACAGGAGTTAAAGGGAAACCTACAAGTTATCTTGATGGATGGAGAAAATTTCTTGTACGTCCTGGGGCATGTAAACATATAAAATTGTTTATTTCTGAAGAAACTCTGAAAGGTTAGACGTAACTAAAGCTACTTTTAGAGAACGTAACCACCATAAGCGTAGGGGAAGATCAAATCTGGGGGGGTTGCCCGATAAAATTTCTATTGTTTACTAAATTTTTTGCCCGACTTAGGGTGGATTTTTGCCCGAAAAGGCTGATTTTGGTAATTTTTTCCAACTTTGGGGGAGCTGCCGCCCCCCAGCCCCTATGGCTCCTACGCCTATGGTAACCACCAATCTATTTTCTAAGTATAATCTTTCATTCTTTTTTGTCATCAGCTTAAACTTGAGCTCTTGAAGTTCAGGTATGGCGATTTGATACCATTCTTCAGACAGCAGATCAAGAAAATTGAAGGTCAGTAACTCATGGAACGCTTTTAACGTCCTTCATACTTTAATGTTGAAACAAGAAACAGTGTCTCTACCGGAAAAGTGAAAAATATTCATCATCTGTTTGAACAATTACAAAAACTATCCAACTGATTCGTAAAATTTTTAAGCCATCGTTTTAATCAGACTTCAGCTTAATTTTCAGATCGGTTGAAAAGTTTTCCAGCATCATTTTCCACACACAGGGGATAAATTTTTTGACCCACTCGGTATAATGCGTTTCTGTAAACAGTTTAGTTCTATGAATATAATGATTCCAAATTTCGTTAATCACATCAAAATAAGAAATCGTATTTGTCCTCAGATAGAGTTAGGCATTTATTTCCAAACTCTTCTGAAAACGGCAAAAATTTCACGCAGAGCCAATTTTTTGGTCCCGACCAATCAGAATTCAAGATTTTGAACAACTTAACTCTGATTGGCTGGTCCCTCCCGAAATGTATTTTCCCGCCAAAAGCAAACAAAGTCGCGTTCGAGCGCTGATCAGTGGAAATTAGTCGTAGTTGTAGCGACACATCAGTTCAGGGGAGCGAAACTACAGGAAAATAATGAGTCTACTTGATACCTTCAAGCTGTGCTGAATTATCATTAGCAAGAGCCACTTTAGAACTGCACGCAAATGCATTGCGTTAAAATATTAGCAGGCTTCAAAATATAGAAATACAACTGTTTAAGTAAAATGTTTCGATTATAAAATCGTCGTCAGTTTAACCCTTCGTCAGCTTAAATATTAGTAGGCTTCAAAATATTGGCAAATTTAAAAGACAGATTTAATAGACTGATGTTTTTCCGTTTCAGGTGGATATGGAAGTGGAGTTGCAGCAGTTTTTCGATTTACTCGATGGGCAATTTTATTGAATCTTGTGTTGTCTCTTGGCTGGATTTGCTTCTTGGTCATTCCATCAACAATCAAATTTAACTACAGTTCACTCGATGCAATAAGTTTTTCAGTTGAAAATCTAATTGATGGAAAGGTAGGGAAGAGTCCGAATATTGTTGCAATTTGTTTTGTTCTTATCGGAAATTTCGATAAAGTGATTGCAAATGAAACGATTGAATTTTATGCTAGCACAAACCACCCTGTGAAAAATCTTGTTTTCCGTTTGACTGCAATATGACTTCTAAACTCTACTGCTTGGCGTATTGTTGACGACCATCATTTCACCTCCTACGTTCATCAAACGTTCTTGAATATTCTGGATACAAAGAATTGCCTCGTATCTCAAGGTTTGCTGCTTCGATGAAACTGACAATCGCCGGCAGTTTTGCAAAGTCAACGGAGTCAGCTCTCAACTTCGATACTGGAGAAATCAATATTGGGACACCACAAGGAGCGTGCCTTGGTCCTCTTTACTCGATTATTCGATCAAACCATCAATCTATCTGAGTCATCACTTAGAATCTTAAGAGGCAGCTTTTGCCTGTTAGAGAGCTGAGAGAGCAGCAAGAGAACTCACAACATTATAGAAGTCGTTGGTGAATATCTTGAGCATCAGGAATCAGGCCTTCACCAATCTATACATTACTAAACTATTTCAATAAGATGTTAAAGATTAGTATTTAGCCGAATTACGTATTCTAAATGGATTATCGTAATTTTAAGTAACGCCAAATTTATTTTGAATGAACAGGGAAAATTGCAGTACACATGGATGTTTTATGGAAATTATCCATCAAGAGTGAATGAATATCGAATTGACTATGCTTACATTGTGCTGGGACTTCTCACGTTCTTTGGTAGTCTTTTCATAATCCTTAAAAGGTATCTATTCTATACGTAGAATCATATCGATCATGCTTGCTACACTGCAATGCCATTGATTTCTCAGTTCGTCTCTCCTTTATTCATTTTGTTTTTACTTTTTAATGGTTACCATGCCAGTTTGTTGGTAGACCTTGTTCATTTCTGAAAGGGGAAATCGTTCTTAGTAACATTTATAAATAAATCAGAATCAATTGACTGCATTCATTTGAGGGTACAATGTTTGATAAACCACTAGCAGAATACCACGGGAAACGTAGGCCATTGTTTACCGAGTGAATAAATACATTTTCGCCGTTTTTCACTGATATCTTTCTGATATCATTATTACACATTTCACTGTTTGGGCGAGGAAATAAGATGATCTTAATCCTGCCAATGTTCCCTGTCCAAGAATAGTTCTAAACTGGCGAAAGCTTCTTGGAGATTTTCAAGAATATGGAACACTTTTTTAAGAAGGGGGAGCGGAAATTTTATGTCCTACCGAATTTGAAGCATACTTTACATGTGATCTTTTGCTGAAAATGATTTTTGTGAAGCTGTGATTTTACGATCGTTTGCCTGCGGGGACATTCTGTTGTTATTCGTTGACGTAATTTGGTCATTTTCACATCTTTAAGAAAAGAAACTTACATATTAGTTTGCAAACTAAACTTTTTCTTCTGATTTTTTCAAATTCCATACTTTTACTACGTTTCTTGTCTACAGCACAGTCAACACAGATTTATCTGCAGACAACGCATCATTCGCTGTGCTTACCATGGCGACATGGGATTTCTCGGTCACAACACAAGATGCAAGGAACAGTACTGCAAGAGGAATCACGACACTCGCCAAGGTAATTTGCTTCTAATGGGGAAAGACGCTCCTGTGCTTTTGTTTGAGGCCGTACGTCAACAAGTGAGATTGAAACTCGCGATAATTCAAAACTATCAACGTAGAAAAAAAGTTCCTAGTTAGCGAAGAGGTCAAGTTATCCCGAGTTACTTCCGTGCTTGAGTTGTGGACGGGAGGAGTTATATTTTTTGAGACTTCGGTGGCTCGCGTTAAAGCATATTAAAGCATATTCAGTGATCAATGATGGCTTCATTATGAGTTGAAAACATAAGAATACAAGCATGCAAATTCGTAACTTAGGGTAACGACATTGTGCAACTAGTTCTGGCATGTAACTACAGTTATTTCTGATGAAGAAATTGTTAAAGAATGTACAGCAAATACAAATTGTCCCTCTGAAAGAGGACTGCGAAATGGGTATAGATTTTTGACTGCAACTCTTTCATCAAGTCAAGTTTTTTTGTTCATTCATTTCAATCTTCATTTTATATTATTTAACCACGGTAGCCCCGTCAGTCTTGTGGAGACTCCTTTACAGGGGGGAGGGGTGTGGTGATCAGGTGAGTGGCGTGCAAAAAGACTACCAAGTAAAAACCTAATATACAAATGTTGCTAAATTAAATTAAATAAAATAGCAATACAAAAAATTAAAATGTCCATAACAAAATTAAACGAAACTAAATCAAAAGAAAAGTGAGATCAAACCCTAAGAAAAGTGAGATCAAACCCTGCAACTGCACTGTTTCGATTCAGTGGTTGTAGATTACAACATATTTGAAAATTTTTCTTTCCTGTAGGATCTTTTGTCAGAGGAACAAGCAAAGACAAACTTAACTTCAAGGGGAAGGTAATTCTAATTTCAGTTCGTGGTGATCAGTTCTAGATACCATTAGGCCAGCTAAATCTAGTGAGCTAACCAGTTAATAGAATTAATGATTAGCTAGCTCGTTTGACGTGGGTTAAGTTTCTTTAAGGATTTTAGAAAATTCTCTTCAGCTTACTGCAATTAAGTAGAGAGTTTAACGAGAATCAGTTCCAAAACAAAAAGCAAGATTTAGATTTTAAACAATTCATACTAGATAACTCGTCAATCGTCTGTCTGTATTTTGATATTCAAAGTCTTTCTTTGATTCTTTCAAGTGCACAGAAATGTTGGATTTATACAAGAAGATTCATTGCTTGGGTCATTAGCTGGTGAGCAATTTTTTCTAATTATAAGCCTCTGCTTTGAACAGCAGATAGAAACGATGTGAACAAAGGGGTACGCTCACTCAATTGATTAGACATATTTTTAAGATGTCCAGCAATCCATTCTCTCTCTTTCTAGTGAATCAAAACAGTTTTCTGCGTTTGAAAAATAGCCAAAATTTGACAATGCAATTAAATTTGAATTTTTCGTTTTGAAGTGTTGCTCCAAAGATCGCATTAAAATGAGATATATTCATCCATGTATCAACAGCTTTAAATTAGCGAAATTCTGAAATTTTATTAAATACCTGGTTTTGAAGCATACTATAAAGCTATGCTATAAAATTATTGCTAAAAATAGTTTTGCTTTTGATGCAACTCAAAAAGAAGAAATAATCAAATTGTGCCGATGTTTCAAATGTCAAAACTTTTTCTGACTCACCCGGTGCATGGATCCTTCAGCACTTTGTCTTCTATGATTTACCCGTTCTTCTTAGACCTCTAAAGGAAGAACTAGATCTCAAATCAACAACAACTACATTATCTCATGATTAATTTGATTTCAATGATTAATTTGATTTCAGTGATTAATTTGATTTCAGTGATTAATTTGATTTCAGTGATTAATTTGATTTCAGTGCAATTACTGCTGGTGCATGCTATACCATCTACTATTTCTTGGTTGAAGTTTCAATTTCGGATTTTGTTATAAAGCAAGCCAAAGTTGAGGTGAACTTCTATTTCATTTATGCACTTTGAAGACACGTGGCATTGATTGTGATTTTAAAATGAAACTAAAAATTACGGAAGATGGGATTCTTGCACAGTACTCGTGAAATTTCTGAACGATTTTTTACATAATTTGTTTCACAACATTCTGGACTGCTCTCACCTTTTTAAGAGTTCATTGAGCAAAATGTAACATGAGATTTTCATCACACCTTTTTCTATTTTGCCATTTATTACATAATGTGTGGCAGGAATCCGTCATTTGCCTTTTTTTTTCTATATTGCTACCTAGCATCCGAAGGTAGTTTTTTAGGACACTGAGAAGCTAAGCTTATCGAGCAATGTCCTGGTCCTTCCTCTCGATGTGACCACACCTCGCGATTCCTTTACTAAAGGCTAATAGCCTGGAATTACAGAGAGTTGGCGACTCTCCTCACTCTACGTAGCAGGTTCGACAGGGCGGGGACTCGAACCACCAACCCTCAGGTTGGTAGTCAAGCGCGCTACCGTTGAGCCATCCCCGCTTATGTATTCATTTGCCTTGTTAATGCTCTTTTATGTTCGTCGTAGGTTGGCAAAACATTTTTGGAAACATATGGTTTTGGTTTTTTGTTTTCGTTGCTGAATGCAATTCTGCCATTCATCATAGAGCAAGTAGGTTACTGTCAAGAAGTTAACGATATATGGGTCGAAAAAGGATATCGGTGTTTGGCCAATTATCCAAAATTACCCAAATATTTCAACGTACTATAGCTAATTTGTTAAGAAAGGCTAACTTAGATATGAAAATATATTTCACTAAAATATATCTGTAACACTTAAACGGAAAAGCCGACTTTAATAAGACAAATTACAACATCTTTGTTCCTAAAGTACAGTAGTATCCATACAGATTTATTGTAGGCTATTTTCCTTCACAGCTACCTAAAATTGAAGCATACGAGAAAGGAATTCAAGTCGTCTATGTCAACATTACCAGGTGAAAATTAATTTGAATCGAAAATTTAGAAATTTTTATTTTTGAACAAAAGTTGTAGAAAGAATCTGAGGAAAGATTCGAGGA